>PVKM010003449.1:0-58349 GCA_004027735.1 Carollia perspicillata | reverse complement strand
TTGATTCATGTTTTCTCCTGATTGCCTAAACCATGACCCCAGGGAGAGCTTCCAACCGAACCATAAAGTGGTGAATTCTGAGACTCGGAGAGATATTTGACTCAAGAAACCCCAGTGCGCAGGCTGCAGAAGTCCTGGTAGTTCCCTCTCTAGACACCACACCCCACCTGCTCCTGGCTCCCTGACTTCGGGTACAAGGTAACCATGTGCATCAGGGAGGTGCGGCCCCTCTCCATCTCTAGGGCAAGAAGGAGCAGTGACTGCACACTGGGCAAGAATTGGGCTCATGTTTCCTTCATTCAGGAGGTGTGTGGCTTTAGGTGAATTGCTGACTCTGTGTCTCAGCTTGTGTTTTCTTGTCAGAGATTGTTAGAGTCGACGTACTGGGTTTGACAGAGTTCAGAAAAACAAAAACCCTGGGAACTTGTTCATTTTGCTGAGTTATGAAATTTACAAAGCACAGAACATAAGCTCCCTGAAGGCAGGGATTTTTGTCTGCTTTACTCAGACAAACATCTCCAGCACCTAAAGCAGTGTCTGGTACACTGTAGGTATTCAATGAATACTGATTAAATCGAGTTGGCTTGAATCCCAGACTCATCGAATTTCAAATGGGACTTTTTATTGTATGAGGTAATAAATCTACTTAGTGGTAGTCAAAAGCTTCTTGGTACACAGAAACCCTTTGTGGCAGGGGTGTCCAACCTTTTGGC
Source organism: Carollia perspicillata (assembly GCA_004027735.1). Classification (NCBI taxonomy): domain Eukaryota; kingdom Metazoa; phylum Chordata; class Mammalia; order Chiroptera; family Phyllostomidae; genus Carollia; species Carollia perspicillata. Next base: position 57,636 of record PVKM010003449.1, on the reverse strand, counting down.
GTCTCTGAGCCACACTGGAAGAAGGAGAGTTTTTTGGGGCCACATATTAAATACACAAACACCAACAAAAACCGATGAGCAAAAAAAGTTTTAAGTAAATTTACGATTTTGTGTTGGGCTGAATTCATAGCCATTTGGGGCCACAAGCAGGCCCCAGGTCACGGGTTGGACACCCGTGGTAGACAATACCATCCTTTTCTTAGATCTGTTCTCCCAACCCAAACAATCATGGTTGTGATAGATGCTAAGTTAATACTGTGTGACCTTAGGGCCATAGTTAACTCATTCTAGGGGTATGCCTGACTCAAACTAGACCAATGATCGTCTTTCCCTAGGAATTGGGAATTAGACTGAGAGGCTGAAGCTCAGTCTTGATGCTTTTTGAAATGAAAGAAACAGGAACTCGTAGCCTGTTGGTAGTTGTATTTCCTGGATGTACTCAATGACAACCACAAACAGCAAGAGGACAGAACGGAGCAGATGAACAGAGAAACAAAGACAAAGGTGAGAGAGAGAGAGTGCGCGTGGTATTTAAGTGTGGTTCCAATGGTTTTTGAGACCTGCCTATATTTTAGTTCTTTGGATCTGGGGAACACATGGCTTTTTTTTTTATAATCAAGCCTTCTTTTCCCTTAGGATATTTTGAGTCGGGTCCCTATTACTTGCAGAGAAAAGATCCTGAGTTTTTTAAATCGTAGTTGTGAATTCTGAGCAAACTATTCTTTACTTCCTATGTCTTATATGTATCTCTGAAGATGACAACTTTTGTGGGAAGTAGAAACACTAAGGGACAAACATGTACACCAAAACATAACTGTAAACTTTTGTAGACTTACACTATCAACAAACTGTATGAAGCCAAGTTGTCTCAAGTCTACTTTAAACCACCTCTTACAGCCTTTCCAATCCTACCTTCCTTCCTTGTTCTTACTAGCAAGGTGACTAACCTGAGATTCTTCAGGCTTTGCAGTGCTGTGTCCCCCCACCATCGCCTGGTTTTTCTATGAAGCACACTCCATAATTGGAAACCTTTTTTACTTCTAGCTGTTTAGTATTTAACTTTTTTTTTATTAGCTACAAATAACTGCACAGTTTTGCTTTTATTTTTTTTCCTGAGGCTTCCCTTTACAATTCCATGAACTATGTCTATCCACCTGAAACTCTTGCGGTGTTCCATGTTGATAATTTTTCACTGGACCACAAGGGCCACCTGGTCTAAGGCCAGACTCTGCTTGCATTTCTGCAACTGCCTGCACATCTGTGTGTTCTGGTTTACCCTTTTATTGCTGCCTGCTTCCCATTGGATGTTATCAAAGGCCTGAGGATGGCATCTGTTTAAATTTTGTCTAGAGGGCCCTGAGCATAGAGCGGTGTGTGGCTTGGAACACAGAAAACATTACTCTCAGAAAACTGGATTCAGGGAGTCATGATAAATAGAAATGATGAGAGCAATTTGAGTCCAGGAATAGGTACTGAATTCCATTTTCGACTTCTAGCTAAAAATGTTTCTTTTAAATGTTCCCTCCTTTCAATGCTTTGATCTGAGCCCCACTCCCACAGTGGTTGTTTCCTTGCAAGTACTTGTTAGTTACTGGTAAGTTAGCTGTTTAAATATTCCATTTTTATATAGGTTTTTTTAGAATTGTTTACCTTACAGTCTTACTCTTTCACATATATTCTTCCCCTTTCTCCTTTTTTCCTTCCTTTCTCTCTCTCTCTCTCTCTGTCTCTCTCTCTCTCTCTGTCTCTCTCTCTCTCATTATCTTTACACATACAGGTTCACTTGAAAAATCAGGCCTTAATGCTGGATCTATACTTGGCCAACATCTTCAAGGTCATTGACGTTACTTGCCTCTGCTGTGTGGGAGCCAAGGAGAGTGAGTCATCAGGGTGAATAATACCTCTGTAATACTACCAGATTGTGTTTGTCTCCACTTCAAAGCTTTTAGTTTTAACAGAATAGTATTTCTTCATCCTGCCCACCCAAACAGCAGTCTGGGTAGCTGAGAGGCAATGGTTTGATGAACAGTAACATTGTCTCCGTGGGGTTGACTATACCTACCCCACCACGCTCCCCTCCTCCCCAATTTTCAGGGCAAGTTCTTTTCTTTCTTTCTTTCCTTCCTCCCTCCTTCTTCACCCCCCTCTATCCCTTTTCTCCTTGCTTTCATTTCTTCTTTATTTTTGCCTCACCTAGGATTATATTTTGCCTTTCTTTATCAGTCTTCTGCCACTACTGTCTCTTTAACCCTTTATTTTCTATCCCAAAATGAGTTTGTGACTTTCAGTGCGTCAGACGAAGGGGGGGGATGGAAAAAAGATAAGATGGAAGGATGGGAAAAAGGAAGGAGAAACAAGAAAAGAAAGAAAGAGAAAAGAGAAAGAAAGAAAGAGCTTTTATGCCCTAGAATCTACTCCCGTTTCCATAGCACCCCCGTGATTCCTCTTGCAAGGACTCTTTATTTTAAAAGACATGTGCCTTTGGGAGAACCACCATGCAGAGCAGCCATGGTGAAAAGAACAATGGCAGAACTACCTTTATTAAGCACCTAACCAAGGTGCCAGGTGCTTTATATACACATTCCAGTAAGTTCTCATACCTGAAATAAGCCTTGGAATCTTGTTTACACATGAGTAGAGTGAAGTTCAGAGACATTGAAAACTTGCCCAAGGTCACTGCCAATAAGCAGAAAGGGGGAAGACATCTAACTTTATACAGTACCAAGTTTTGTTTTGGTTTGGTTTGGTTTTTGGTCAGTTACTTGGATGAAAGAGGAGATAGCGACCAATCTCAAATTCCTAGTGTTTCCATGTCCTTCATTTGTAGATGCTAATTTATGAAGTAACTTGAAAAAGTAATTTTTATTGATCATTCTTATGTCACTTCAGCCCAAAGCACCTCTTCATTGCTTCTGTATTTAGGAGTATCTGTCCTACATTGGTGAGTAGCATAGCTTAGATGCTTTGCCATTCATCATTCACGTCCTGCATGTGCTAATCAAAGTTCCTGTAGACATAATGCAATGATATAATTAATCCAAGCGGGGAACTTTTGATAATGGAAAGGAGCACTATCAATCACTGTGCCGGGCAACATGTATGGCCTGCCTCTTAGGACGAGCTATAACCATGCGAATGCCTCCCATGGGCAAAGACAGTATGGGCGGTCCAGCCTTAACGAACTGCTCTGCAAAACAACAGAGGTTGTAGGGAGGGAAACTGAAACCATCAGACCCAAACCTCTCTCTCATGAGTAATTGCTGCATTTCTGGGCCTGGCTGTGTGTGGTGGGAGAGGGAGGACAGCTGGAAATGACTCAAATTTAGAATTATCATTGTCCCTAATCCTTAAGGAAGTGGTTCTCAAATTTCAGTGTGCTTAAGAATCACCATAATGTTTATTTAAAATGAGGATTCCTGATCTCCATACCTTAGAGATGTTGAAAGTACAGTCTGAGGGAGGCTGAGCAAACTGCATTTTCACATCCCACTGCCCACCCCCCCACCCACCCCCGTAGGGATTTTGATCTAAGTAAATTGTGAACTACCCGGGGAAGAAAAACAGCATTTTGTGATACAAAGATTTTACATGCTTACTCTACAAAAAGAAGCACAATTTCAGAGGAAATCCCTGCAGGACTTAATAATACAATTGTTTTCAATATGAGGATTTGATCCCAGATACCATCTGTATGACCTGAATCATCATTTAAATCAAATAATTTAAACCATGTTAACTTCATAATTGCTTTCAACATAGACTTGGGGATTCTTACACACACACACACTCTCTCTCTCTCTCTCTCTCTCTCTCTCAGTATGTTTATATTGAACTCAAAGAAACAAGAGAGCAACAGTTTTTGTTCTTTCCGATAATCACAGTAATAATAGCTGCCATGTACTGAGCAATGTGCTTGTGCCAGACAGTCACAGACATTACCTTGAACCCCCAAGCCCTGAAAAATAAGTCGTGTTAGTTCTATCTTATAGCTGATGGGCCACGGGCTCATAGAAGTTAGGTGACTTGCCCCAAATCTCATAGTCAGTAACTGGCAGGCCTGTCCTTTGAAACCAAGTCTGCTGCTTGCCCTTGAAAAATTTAGTGAATGTGTAAGCAGCCTGTGAGTGCTGGAGAATATTTGTTAGCAGGTCACATCATGCATGTAAGCTAGTAAGACCTTTCTAGAAAAATAATTTCTGGACAAGGAGAAGGCCCGAATAGCAACTTTGAGAAACGCTGAGGCACGTCTTGGATCTAAAAAGGCAAGCTAATGCCGATTGTTGGCTAACACTTGGGAAACACGAGGGCACAGCTAACCATTTTCCAGGCTGGCCTTCGGATCGATCTCTTTTGTTGGCTGTGCTGCTGTTACGCTCTTTATTCATATTTTCAAGGAAACACAAGTAAAATGACTGTTCTGACATTGTGCTCCCCTCCTGCAGTCTGCCTGCTCCTTCTGAGTACCATGGGCGGGCTCACAGGTTCCATTTGCAGTGCATCGCGTGGAGGGACTGGTGGCAGCTGCAAGTTGGTGTGTGACACATTGAGTAGTCATATTTCTCTTCTCTGTGGCCCTCCAAAGCCCTTTCCAACATAACTTTTCCCCATCTGTTCTCGTTTGCACTGCATAATAGGGGACAGGTTTTGGAACTTGGGATTCAAAAAAAAAACATTAAGAGAAAATAAAAATGAGATGGAATTTGAGTAGAGAGAAACTCACTGGCTTTCCCCTCCTCCTCCATTACTGGGATCATTACCAGACTATTGAATTGATCAAGTTTTTACTCCAGTCTAGTTGATTGTGTGCATGTGAAGATATATGAGAACATGGAAAAATCTCTGTAAACTGCCTGCATAGCCGTGAGATTGACAGCCTGGCCCAGTCATTAGCAGATACAGCCTCGCCGAGCACTGGACTTAAAGTTTTTCCACATTTGCTTAGAATCTCTAATAAGTTACATTAATTGCCTCATGCCTCAAGTTTGTTCTCTATAAAATGGAATGTGTAATGTGAATTTTCGAATCCCCAGAGACAGTGTTTGCCAAAGTGCCATAAGCCCACCTCTGTGTGTGCAATGAGTGATTTTGGAAATGATACAAACATCTTTAATTTTTAAGGCAATACGTTTCTTACAATATATTAGGGGAAAACTGCAAATGGCACAATATACCTATGATTTCACAGACATTTTTGCATGGAATGAGGCTAACCCAGGCATTTGTGTTGAAAAAGTAAACAAACTTAAAGAAGAGCACTCAGTTACAATAAAAGTGATTACAGCAGAACAAAAACAAGTGCAACAATGGCAGCTTGAGAACCTACTACAGGACAGCAGTAGTTCTTTTATTCTCTGTGTTCTTTTTGAAAGCCTTTTTGGATGGGCCTCTGGTTCCGATGTCGGATGAATCATGATTCCTGTGCCACAGTGCGCTATCCTAGTCAGCCTTGAAGGGGCTTATAATCCTGTTGTGATCACAGCCTTCTTTGAGAATCTGATGAAACTTCTGAATTCCCCCAGAAAAAAATGGGCTTTCCCATATCCAAACAAACTCTTGAATACAGTTTCTGGGCTTTCCGGACTGCTTGGAATACATTTGTGGACTTCTGGAGACTTCAGGTCCATAAATTCAAGGTTTTGTCCACTGGCCTGGCAAATTATTCTTTCCTTTCTTCTGTTCATATATCAGGGAGGAACACTGTCTTCCTTCACTGCCCGCCCAAGGCCAAGCCACCCAGCCTGCTGCCTGCGATCACGTAGGTAGTACCGAAAACATCCACTCTCTTCCCGCCCCCCTCCTTTTAAAAATCAGAAATACTGCCGAAAGCTCTGTAGTCGGGACTGCTATTTCTTGCCCAGAAGACGTTTCTCTCCCCTCGGGATCCCCCCCTCCCCACTCCAACAGTGTGGTCGGTCGCTGCGGGAGCCGAATTTCTTGAGGGGCCATTGAGGGCTGGCCTGGAAAGAGGTACCTGCCCCCGAGCCAGACCAATCAGTATCTTTCCGTTTTTCATCAGAACCTGGATGGAGAGGTGCGTGATACAAAACTCAGGAAAGGGTCTTTATTTGTTAATAATTCTGCAGATAAGAGTGCCAGGTGCAGAGAAGAGGTGATCTGTACATGCTTTTGATGACATGACCTCCTTCAGGAGACCCCTTGGAACTGAGAGGGATCTGGTTTAGTAATCACTTCCGTAACTCCCACTATCCCTTTCCAACCTTCTCTCCAAATGCCCAGGTATTGGTAGAAATGTGGTGCTAATATTAATAAGAGGAGGAATGGTAACCACGAGCATATACTGAACATACCCCAGGCCCGGTGCCCCTCCCACCCCCTGCCCTCGGTGTGTCCTCATCTAATCTCCTTAGCTCCCCCACGGGGAAGGTAGTGTTAGCTTCCTCACTTAAAGAAAAGGAAACTGAGCCCTGGTTGGTCTGGCTCAGTGGATTGAGCATCAGCCTGTGTACCAAAGGGTTGCTGGCTTGGTTCCCAGTCAGGGTACATTCCTGGGTTGTGGGCTGGTCCTCAGTTGGGGGTGTTCAGGAGGCAACCAATCGATGTTTTTCTCCCTCTTTCTCCCTTTCTTCCCCTCTCTCTGAAAATAAATACATAAAATCTTCTAAAAAAGAAGAGGAAATGGAGGTTATAGAGTCAGAAAGTGCTAGCATCAGTGTGTAGAACCAGGGCTGCCTCACTCCAGACCTAGCGTTTTTTTCTTTTAAACTTTGAACTCTTTCCTATTCAGAGTAGTGAAATATCTTATTCCTGTCCCTGCCTTCCACTTATTTCTATCACCCACTCTCCACCTCTCCCTCCTCACTACTACAAGAATTTTGTCCAATTATACTACCTAGTATAGATGTCTCTTCTTTTTAACTCAAATGGTAGCATATGACCTAATTTCTGGAACTTTGCTTCCCCTCTACCCCAGTTACGACTACATTGAGGAGCTCATATCAATATACTGAGAACTTCCTTATTTTTCTAAAGCTTCATAGTGTTCCACTGTGAGGATATATCATAATTTAGGGACTCAGTATCCTATTGATACATGTGGAAAGTTTTCAACCTCTGACTTTTACATATAGTGCTAGAATGAAAACCTTGGACATACATAATTTCACAATTGGGGGAGGGTATGTGCAGGGAATATTCCTGGAATGGAATTGCAAGGTCAAAGAGCATGTGCTTTTGCAATCCTGTGATATAGTATCAAGTTGCCCCCCACAGACCACGTACCAATGTCCAACTTGGCCATAATGTGTGAGAATAAGTTGCAGTATTCTTCATGATTTCAAGTTCTTTTTCTAGTCCTGCATCTGAAAATTTCACCTTCTTTAAAATGTCTTAACTTTTATTTATTAAAAAGAAAAACATAAGACTTACACTGAGTTTGTGCCCCCAGTCACATACACACACATACATTTTCACCTATTTCACTTAGAGGCACCTCCCCCACCGCCACCCCAGTTCCCAAAGGGAGCTTGGAGGATAAACAGTTTAAGGGCTGGGTTACTCTCACCAAGGCGGTCTTACTTAACCACTCAAGCAGCAGATTGTTGATCTCCAGGCCATTTACCACTAAGCCTTTCCACGGGGTTTCCAATAACATCTTCTTCCACTGCCCGGCCTGCCCACCACAACACCTCCTACCACCAGCCTTCTTAATAGTTTGCACCAATTGCATCTTTGCTGCCCTACCACTCTATTTATTCTTCACATTCTTTGGGAGGTTAATGACTTGGTGGAAACTTAAAACAGCCCCTCCTCAGGAAGTGGTAAAAGTCTCTTGGAATAACAGAAACAAGTCTTGAAAGAGTTCTTGAATTCATCAGCATTTTCGGTTAAAAACCCTGGGATACAATGATACGCATACAAATTCAAGATGGTATAATGACCAGTGACCAAAATCTGACACATTAATATGGATACTGTCTTTTAAGTATGAGCAATAAAAAAAAATGTCGTAAAGAAGGGACAGAGCACCTCCCCGCCATCTTCCTTCTTCACAAATTCATGCCCCTTCTGCTCCTTCATTTCTAGATATTAATTATTTAGCAAAGAGGAAGAACCAGAAGTAGTATACTCTCTGTAGTAAGGAGGCTTTGTCTTCTCAGGAACTCAAGTTCAGTTCAGAAACTTTCAAACATGGTTTTAAAGGCTTTTGTGAGTCAACTGTTGTGAGTCACACAAAGGGGGCCTTTATTAATAAGCATATTTTGTTCATTAGAGAGAAATGAAAGCCTCAGAATTATTCACCAAATGTTTAAAGAGAAAACAAAAAACAATGTGGTAAACATATCAGGACTTGATGAGCTGTCTAGGTAATTGGTTGTTTCTGTGCACCTGGTTCCAAAGACAATATTTAATGTGTAATCTGTTCATTTTGCTTGGGGAAGTAAGAGTAACTCTACCCCCTGGATCACATCTGCATTAAAATTAGGGGGCGGCAGAGGCTTGTTTTAGTGAGTGGAAATTTATGCACATGAGTTGTCTTTTACATGGAGACAGCAATTATACCCTAGAAATGCAGTCTGTGGGAGAAAATGACATATTCAAAGCTGGGGAACAAAAGCCTAATGCTAAGGGGACATTAACAAGGTTGGGAACCCCCTCTCAACAATTAACATGATCATTTACAAAATCTGCAATCTATAAAATTATTTTAAAAACATGTTTTTCAAAACAAGTGGCTTTTTTTCTTCTTTCTCAAAAAGAAAAAGAAAAGATTCAGCAGCGACCATGCAAAATCTATTCCATTGTAACAAAAAATATTTTTAAACCTCTTCGGATATAATAAAGGACTGAAATAAACAAACTCTGGAGAGTGGTAGGTGACCCCTGGTTTTACAACCTTATAAGGACTGAGGGGAAAATGTGGCCAAGAATTTTTCATTTTTATGGAGGAAGTTGTGGTGTTGGAAAGCAACAATTTCTAATCAGAATTCTAGAACACAGGAGGATTGCATACAGCATATGCAAATAAAAGTCCCTATTAGCTAAAACTGGTTTTAAAAAACTGCTTTGTTGGCTGACTTGTTAAAAAGGACAAAGTTGGAGCCTCTGAAATGGATTTAAGGTTTTGTTCATTCTCTCCTTCTTCTCTGGAGACTGTAAGAAATGGATTAGAAAGGATGTGTTTTCTGCCATCTTTTCCACCTTTGTGCTTCCTGGGGACATCAAAAGAGCCAATGATCATGCTTTATTCCATGTACTAATTTAATTACCACTAGGAAGATACAAGCTCTGCTTAACTAAATCAGGTTATGGCAAGTGAATTTGTTTTTGAGGCCTTCGAAGTTTTTAACATTTGACCCTAACTTTTGGGGTATGTGTATGTGTGTTTCTGTTTTATTAGTTTTGCATCAAATTCTGAATGAAAGCACTAGAACTTTTTATTGATCTTCTATGAGATTTTCATGCTTTCTTTTGTTCTTGGGAAACTTGAGTTTTTCTATTAATTGTGGCATAGTTTCAGAGAGTAACATTTATAGAGTAACTTCAGTGGGCCAGGCATTGGAGAAAAGCAAGCTATAAATTCTAAATCCGCACTAACTTTGAAATAACTTTAAACGTAAACAAACATGGAGAAAGTAGGGTATGAGGTTTTTGTGAAAACATTTTTGGAACCACCAGACTGCTAACACGATAGACATCGTCCATCTACGGCATGACAACACGGTCCATGGTGAGGGGCCTGCTGGAATGGGACTCAGAGACTAGAACTCTACTTGGAATTGATTAACTACCTCTTTTGGGGGAATTCACTCAAATTCTTTAAGGCTCTCTTTCTTCAGCAGTTAAAAGTAAAATGGAGGTGGCAGCCACAGATGCGTTTTCACCAACAAATCAAGGGCATCAAATCATCATCATCAATGATAACAACAACAACAACAACAAAAGTAAGTGGGTTGGAGAGAAAGGGAGGATTAATTGATCTCAAAACTAAAGCAGACTTAATAAAAGGTCAACAACCAAATGATGTATGTAGTCATTGTCTAGATCTTGATTTGATAAAAGACTTTTCCTGAGAAAATCTAGAAATTAGAATCTGAACCAGGGATTGGACATACCAAGTAATCATTCATTTTGTTGGGAATCCACTAACTTTGTTAGGTGGGATAACAGCATTATGATTGGGTAAGCAAATGTCCATATGTTTTAGAGATGCTTGCTGAAAAATGCAGGAAATCAAATGACATGATGGCTAAAGTTTACTTTTAAAAACCCCCCTCTTCAAAACAGAAAACCCCATCATTCTATTTCAAAGGTGGCATAGTAAGGACTGTAAAAATATAAAGCAATTTGTAAATTTTTTCAGAATCAAATAGTGTCTAATTAAGGCCGTGATTGATTATTAAATTTTACTGGCGCCTGGCACACAACTAACTGAAGACCAGGTGGAAGCAGGGAATCCATGGTGGAAGAACTTCTGATGAACGCTTGGTTTGTTACAAATCTACCCTTTCTTTCTCAACAGGGAACCTTGACCTTGTTCACTCAGATCAATAAGTTGCCCTTTTCCTCCTTCTTTTCACCAAATCGGTTACGTGGCCACTTTTTATCCAGGAACAATTGCTGTCTTCAACGCTTTTTCTGTACCGTGCACTTCTTTTCCCTCCCAACATCCTTTCCACTAGAAAGAGATTCAAATGTTTTCACATTTAATATTTTGAAACTCCAGTTCCTTAGATGTGATCAGTATAACATCTTTAGCTGTTAAAAAGTGAGATGTTTACTTTCCTTCGTTCCAAATTAGATCTGTGTGTTAGAAACTGGAGGATTTGGTAACCTTTTGTACTCTGCGGTGGAACACTAGGAGGAACTGAGTCATAGTTAAACTCCAGTCTGTTCACTGGCATACAGACTCGTGTTTGTCAAAGAACGAAGTGAAGTGGCACCTGGAGCATTTTGTACACCCCTGTGCTGTTAGCTCAGGGGCGATGTTTCCCTGTGTGGGGATGGGTGAATTTTGTAGGACACAACTTATCTGGCTACCTAGGAAAATCAAAGGCAGTTCTGATATTATTGGTAGTAAACATAATACTATTTTGAGAGCTTTAGAATGAAACTGGCAAACAACCATTTTATAAAAATGTAAGATATTTCAGACTGCCCCCTCTTTTATCCCAGTAATTTCTTTGTTACCATAGAAGTGAAAAGCCCCCTAGAGAAAGTGAGCCAGTTCCACTGCAAAAATGTGGGAAATAATAAGTCAAAAACACGTTAATCTTTAAAAGTTGTTTATAGATTGGAATTTCTACCTTCAGTGCTCCACAGGAAAGATAAAAGGAAAGCGTTTTTTATTCTTATCAGTAAAAACAACACTAACATTCTAATGGAAAATGAGGTAAAGGTTATTAACTGAAAAGAAAATTAGAAAAATACAAATGGTTGATATATTTATGAGTAAGGAGGAACCTCATTAGCAATCAAATACATGCAAATTAAAACACAGAATTTTTAAAATGTCCACATTGGCAAGGATCAGCGGTATGGGGACAATGGGAGTGAAGGGTGTGGCGAGCAGGACAAGCCACAGGAAACAGTTTAAATTATGTAGCAATGGAAAATACGATATAGACTCCTACTTTTAGAAATCTATCCTAAGGAAAGAGTGAGAACCTGTTAAAAGTTGTGGTATATACGTAGGTTCAAATCCGTCACTAAAGCCTACCCTGAAAATGTTCACAATGCAACTGAGAGGAGTGAGAGGAAACTACCTGCCTTTATACACACGGACAAGCATGGAAAAGACCAAGAGAACATTATCTAAAATACATATGTCTCCTTACCCTGGGGTTTTTACCTTCTTTGAAGCACTTTTCTCTACTACCTGTGTATGTTTATTTTATAATGAATATTGGTTTAATTTGATCTATAATTCATCTTCATTTATTTTTATTATAAAAGTAATAATTACTACAAAACTTGTAGAAAAATACAACATAAAGATAAAAAGTGTAAATGTGATGAGAGACTGCTAATGTCTATAGGATTTTATTTGGGGGGTGATGTTTTAAAATTGATTACAGTGATAGTTGTGCAACTCCGTGAATATATTAAACGCCCACTGAATTACACTTGAAATGAGTTCTATGTATGGTATGTGCATTATACCTCAATAAAATTGCTGTGCAAAAGGAAAGATCACTGTATGGCCACCATCCCAAAATTACCCTTGTCATCCATCTTTCCAAACTCATTTCTGTGCATCATACATTTTAATTTTATTTATTTTTATTTCATTTTATTTTTAATCTTCAACTAAGGACATGTTTATTGATTTTAGAGAGAGAAGAAGAGGAAGGGAGAGAGAGAAACATCCGTGTGAGAGAGGAACAACCATCGATCCTGATCCTTTCCTCGTGCAACCCGCAACCTAGGTACCTGCCCTAATGGGGAATCAGACCTGTAACCTTTTGGTGTATGAGATGATGCTCCAATCAACTGAGCAACCTGGCCAAAGCCATGCATACTTGCTTAAAGAATTTAAATTGTATCATACCATGCATACTGTTCGAAAAGTATTTTTAATTATAACATGTATAACTTCATAATCAGAAAATATAATTGGGACTGGAGGGTAATTAGGAGAACCCAGTTCCAGAGTCAGCTTCATAACCACTTGTGATACCTTGAGGAGACCTTTTTAGGGACAAACTTTTTCACATGTAAAAGGCAGGACCGGGACTACATGAGACTTTGGTACCTTTCAAGATTATGGGGGGCAGGCAAAAATCCAGAATTAACTTCTGAAGGGTGGGTTCCTTGTAGTATAGGTTTCCCTAGCTAGGTGAGTATTCTAGGAACCCATCCGTATCAGGGTACCAACTGGTGTTGTTGTGAGAGGCTGTACTGTTGGCTTCAGTGAATTTTTTTGAAGACTCTTTCAGTGCATTTGCCCATTTCACGATGGATGATTTATGAGCACACCTGCCACGCCACGCTCCATGTTCAGCAGTTTTTGACCAAGACTGGCATGGCCCTGTGCTCCACCCTCCCTAATCGCCTGATCTCACCTGGAATGACTTTTTTTGGTTTCCCTGGATGACAAAAGTCCTCAAAGAGAAACGTTTTGCCTGTGTGGAAGAGGTGAAAGAAAAAAAGGAAGAGGCACTGAAAGGTATCAAAGTCAATGAGTTCAAAAACTGTTTCGAGCAGTGGACAAGACACCTCAAGAGGTGTAATGAGCCAAGTGGAGGTGAGTTGAAGGTGACTGATGTAAGAATACACATTTTTTGATAAACAAATTCTGGGTTTTTTTGGGTTCCCCCTTATAGAGTTCTATAAGTCTGTACTTCCCTGAGCGGGGACATCATAACCATAGTAAAACTTGGGTGTAATAACTTTGTTGTAATAGCAAAGACTATTTATCAATAGGGATTGGTAACCTTTTTTTTTTAATCCTCATCAGAGGACATGCTTACTGATTTTAGAGAGAGGAGAAGGGAGGGAGAGAAACATTAATGTAAAAGAGAAACATGATTGGTTGCCTCTCATACACACCACCACTGGGGACTGAACTTACAACCTAGGCATGTGCCCTGATTGGGAATCAAACTCATAACCTTTTCATTTATGGGATGGCATTCCAATCACTGAGCCACACTGGCTAAGGCAAGACTGGTAATCTTTAAGTTATATCGTTATATGTTGATTTAAAAAAAAAAGAAAGCACAAATCAATAAATGTGATACACCACACAAACAAAATGATGGATAAAAATCACATGATCATATCAATAGATGCAGAAAAAGCATTTGATAAAATCCAGCACCTATTTATGATAAAAACTCTCAGCAAAGTGGGAGCAGAGGGAACATACCTCAACATAATAAAGGCGAACCCACTGCCAGCACCATACTCAATGGGCAAAAATTACAGGCATTCCCCTTAGGACCAGGAACAAGATAGGGATGTCTCCTTTCACCCCTCTTATTCAACAAACTACTGGAAATGCTAGCCACAGAAATCAGACAAGAAGAAGAAATAAAAGGCATCCAAATTGGAAAGGAAGAAGTAAAACTCATTGTTTGCAAATGACATGATACTAACCCCAAAGATTCTACCAAGAAATAACTAGAACTGATAAATGAATTCAGCAAAGTAGCAGGATACAAAATTAATATCCAGAAATCAATTATATTTTTATATACCAATAACAAACTAACAGAAAGGCAAACTAAAAAAAAATCCCATTCACAATTGCTACAGAAATAATACTATACCTGGGAATAAACCTAATCAAGGATGTAAAAGACCTGTACATGGAAAATTATAAGACACTGAAGAAAGAAATAGAAGAAGATATAAATAAGTGGAGGTACATTCTGTGTTCATCGATAGGAATTAACATCATTAAAATGTCCACATTACCCAAAGCAATCTATAGATACAACACAATTCTTATGAAGATTCCAATGATGTATTTCATAGGACTAGGACAAATATTTCAAAAATTTATATGGAACCACAAAAGGCCCCGCATGGCAACAGCGATCCTGAGAAAGAACCAAGTTGGAGGAGTCACCTGTCTAATATGAAACTATACTGTAAGGCCATAGTAATCAGAACAGCATGGTACTGGCATAAAAACAAACACACAGGTCAATGGAACAGAATAGAGAGCTCAGAAATAAACCCACACCTTTATAGTCAATTAACATTTGACAGAGGAAGCAGCCACATACAGTGGGCTGAGGATAATTTATTCAAAAATGGCATTGAGAAAATTGGGCAGTTACATGTGGAAAAATGATACTAGATGACCTTCTTACACCACACACAAGAATAAATTCAAAATGGATCAAAGACTTAAATGTTAGCCCTCAAACTATTAAAATCGTAGAAGAAAACATAGTCAGAAAAATCTTGGACATTGCTCGTAGTAATTTTTTTATTGGATATAAGTCCCCAGGTAAGGGAAGCAAAAATGAAATATAAACAAATGGGACTTCATCAAACTAAAAATTTTGCACAGCAAAGGAAACCATCAACAAAATAAAAAGACAGCCCACTGTCTGGGAGAACATACTGTCCAATACATCTGATAAGGGGTTAATATCCAACATTTATGAAGTACTCACAAAACTCAACACTCAAAACTCAACACCAAAACCCCAAACAACCCAATTAAAAAATGGGCAAAGGACCTGAGTACATACTTCTCCAAAGAGAACATACAGATGGTCCACAGACGTATGAAAAAAATGTGCAACATCTCTAGCCATCTGAGAGATGCAAATTAAAACCACAACGAGATATCATGTCATACCTGGCAAAATGGCCATCATCAATAAATCAACAAATAAAAAGTGTTGGTAAGGATGTGGAGAAAGGGGACTCTTTGGCACTGTTGGTGGGAATGCAGACTGGTATTGCCACTGTGGAAAGTAGTATGGAGATACCTCAAAAAAATTAAAAATGAATTTGCCTTTTGATGCAACAATTCTACTTCTGGGAATATATCTGAGGGAACCCAAACACTAATTCAAAAGAACATAAGCACCCTTATGTTCACTGCAACATTATGTACAATCACCAAGATACGGAAGCAGCCTAAATGTCCATCAGCTGATGAGTGGATAAAACAACTATGGGACATTTATACAATGAAATACAATTCAGCCATAAAAAAGAAGAAAATTTTATTTTTTGCAACAGTATGGATGAACTTGGACAACATTATGTATGCTAAGTGAAATGAGTAGTCAGAGAAAGAAAAATACCATGATTTCACTCATATGTGGAATCTAATAAACTGAACTAACAAGGAAAATGTGGACAGACTCATCAATGGAGAGCAGGCTGACAGCTAGTGGTGGGGGGAGGTGAGAGGGTGGAGGGGTTGAGCAAAAAAGAAAAAGGACTTGTGGACACGGACAACAGTGTGGTGATTGCTGAGGGGATATGGTGTAAGAGGACTAAATGGTAATGGGAAAAATAGGAAAGCAAAGGCTTAAAGAGTATGCAGCAGGTTACTAATCTTTGTTAAAAGAAAAGAGAATACACATATACGTTCACATGTCTATGATATTGCTGTGAGGATACATAGAAGGTCTTAAGCAGAGGGAACTAGGTGTCTGGGAAACTGGTGGTTCTGGAACTTACTTTTCACTATACAATATATCCTTTTGTACTTGTGCATTTTGTATCTTTTCTTTTTTTTTTTAACCCTCATCCAAGGATATGTTTTCAATTTGATTTTAGAGAGAAGGGAGAGAGAAAGAGTGAGGAAAAAACATCATGCTTTCCACACGTGCCCTGACTGGGGCTTGAACATGCAACCTAGGTGTGTGTCCTAAGTGGGGATCGAATCTACAAACTTTTGGTGTGAGGGTGACACTCTAGCCCATTTAGCCAGGGTTGTATCTTTTTTTTTTTAAGGATAAAATAATTATTAGGGAAAAAATCTTTTAAATAAAGGAATATGGATGTCTTGGGTGTAATGATAAATTAATGATAAATGATCTTAAGCAAACTTATCACTGATTCCCTTGCTTAAGCTGTTTTAACCCCATTGCCTTTGCCCAGTGCTTGTGAGACCCTCGTGATTGGGCTGGGTCACCTCAGTCCTCTTCTATGTCGATCTCCACCTGCTCCTTTTACTCCAGTCACAGGGGCCTTCGCTCACTTCTTCGAAATCTTAAGCTCCTCCTCGAAGGGGCTATTAACGCCTTCAGAAAACAAGTTTCTTAGGGATTCCAACTCAAATCACAGAATTTCAAAATTGAGAGACCTCTGAAATGCAGCTCAGTCCTCCTCACTTTATACCTGTGGAGAAGCTAGGCTCTATAACCTGAAGTTACCCACCTGAGGCCACACAGCTAGTCCTCAGCTACCCGTAACTAACCTTACCAGCTGCTCTCTGGAGTTCCACTCAACAAAAGTAAGTTAATAATAAAAAGGTAGCCTTTGGATTTTACATATTGGTAGAATGGGGCTACGCGAGGGCTTGGAAAATTAATTTGATTTCTTATCCATGAAAATGTCTTCACAATGCCAGGACTCAGTGGGACCAATCAGGTGAGAGAATGCTCCCTAAAAATGAAAAGCCATTGTGATATTGGATTCTACCAAGATTGTACTGAAGTGTATTTGCTTAATTTGAGGAAGAAATTAGTGTTACCATCCCAAGGAAATTCATCCACGGGACTAGGTTTTTAAAAATCCACATATCCACAATACAACTAAGTTAACCGAAGTTAGTTAGAAACTCAAGCAGCTTCAGAACCTGAGCAAGACCACGAACAGGCCCGATGGCCACAGCTCTCAAAGTTGCAAGGAAAAGGTCACAAAAAGGTCACAACGATTCAGGTAAAGGATGAGGGAAGGCTGAGACCTCTGATAAATTTTCTTCTGAAAGAAACGGAGCTGGAAGGAGAGTATAACACCAAATTCCAATCCATTCTCCACACCTTACCTCCTACTTTGCATACACAAATCCACATACATTCTTCACTAGGTAGGTTGTGTTCCATGACTGCCAGATGCTTTTAAAATACGTGAATTTCTACTTTTTAATGTTCATTATTTCTGATTATAAGAGTAATATGTTATAGAAAGGTTGGAAAACACCAACATGTATAAAGAAAGTAAGTGAAATGTATCCATGATCTGAAGATAATTTCTGCACATCTGGAACATTTTCTTACAGTCTTTCATCTTTGGGCGTGTATGTATATGTGAGTCATACGTTTATACATTTATATAGGTTATGGAATTGGGATATTACCTTTGAATTCCATTTTTTTCCAATTTATGCTTTATTCGTGGCATTTCCAAACTTGTTAGATGATGATTATCTTTTTATACAAGTCTTTGTGCAACTGATGGCTATTTTCACAGCACAAATTCCTAAAAGGAGATTAAAGTGTCAAAGGGTATATATATTTTAAGGCGTTTGATACATATCACCTAATTATCTTCAAGAAAATTGTTTTACAGTTTACATTCGCCATAGCAACTGAACGTCCTATATAAAGTCAGTCTTACCACTAAAGAGTATGTTCAATTGGTGACAAGTTGTGTGAAATATTTAATGTTAGTTTTATTTGCATTACCTTTTCTTCAATTTGTAAACTTTTCCCTGATGTTCTTATGTAGTGTTGCTGGCCAAAAAGCTCATTCGTTTTTTTCCATACAATGGCTCTAGTAGTGTTTAGTTGTCTAACTTCATTTGAAACAATTTCGTTAGATTGTATTGTGACAGCTGTCATATCAGCGTGCATTAAAAAAAAACTTATCAAAATTGGTCAATTTTTGTGTAGCCGTTTTAATATTGAAGATAGAAGAAAACAAGCAACATTTTCAGCATATTTTATTTCCAAAGAGGTAAAAACGCAACTGAAGCTCAAAGACTTGTGCTGTGTGTAGAGGTGCTGTGACTAATCGAATGTGTTAAAAGTGATTTGCCAAGTTTCTTGGTACTATTGATATTTTGGCCCAAATACTTCTTTGCTATGGGGCTGTCTTATGCATTGGAAGATGTTTGGCAGCACCCCTGGCCTCTACCCACCAGAAACCAGTAGCAGGAGACAGCCAACATACTTAAAATATCCAAATCAATAAAGTTGTTGGTGAAAATGAAAAAATGTGTCTTTTATTTTACGGAAAAACCTAAACAGACTTTTTGGCTAACCCAATAATAATTTTGTCTTTGTCTATTCATGATGTCTGCCCAACTTTATATCAAAGTGTGTGTTTTATTGATTTGTAAGAGTTTTTTCATATATTCAAGATTTTAACCTTTTGAGTGTATATTGTAAGTAGTTTCACTACTTGGTTTCCACCCCCACCCTTTTGATTGTTCCTTTAGAAAATTTTAGGGAAAAAAGTTTTTCCTCATCGGAGGACATGCTTATTGATTTTAGAGAGAGGGAAAAGAAGAGAGGGGAAGGGGAAGGGAGAGAAACATTGATGTGAGAAACTGGATCATCTACTGGTTGCCTCTCGCATGTACTCTGACTAGGGAGCAACCTAGGCACATGCAAATTGAACCGATGACCTTTTGGTTCACAGGAAAACCAACTGAGCCACTCTGGCCAGAGCAAGGGAAAGTTTTTTACATAATCAAGCCAACAAATCTTTACTATTATTTTTCTATGACTTTTATTTAGAAAGTCCTTTTCCCATCTGAAGATAAGTATCTACCTATATTGCTTTGAGTTAATTTACAACTTAAAGTAATTTTTAACTCTTTATTCCCCCTGGAAATAGTTATCAGGAAAGGTACGAGAGGAAGTACGAACAGGATCTTTTCCCCAAGTGCTTCAACATCGCTTTAACGAATACTCTTTCCCTTCTGCAATGGTTTTGTAATGTCCTTTTTAACACATGGTTGGCCCACAGCCACACACTGGTTTGCATGTAACCTTCTGTGCCAGGAATGACTGGTTTAACTTTCCAAGTAGTTAGTAACTGTAGGTAGTTTGAAGACTCATGTGGTGTACTTCCCACAGTTCCTTGAATATGGTAGATAGCCAATTAAGTCCTGTATAAAATGAACAATTAATGAGTCATTCATACACCTGGGAAAGTTTAACTGGAAGGTAAATAAGTGTCTGTCTTGACTGGTTAAATGTTTACCTTTTGGGGAAAAGAGTGCCAGGCCTGATGGGACTTTCAGTAATCCTTTCAGGTTATGATTTTCTCTTCCACCCCCTACTATTCTGACCTAGTCACTTTGATCTTCGGAACACAGTATTGGATTTTTTAAGGGCCTCAATATTAGGACTAAATTCCAGACCTCCAGGCTGTTTAATTCATTATTCTCCAAAAATAGTTATGATGCAGCTGGGTCAGAGTTTCTAATGCTTGATAATGTATAGACACCTTTAAAAGAAAAAAAAAAATTCCCATAGACCTCTTGCAATGCCTTAAGCTATTATTACCATATCATTTGAATAAATTGCATGCTCCTATAGGTACCTAGCAAAAAAGGGTAGTGGGATGATGGCTGCATGGTAGATATCCATAAGATCCAGAATATGTGTCATTAACTTCTTTAATATGATATTAATTTCTTTAAAAAATATTGTAACTGAAGACAATCTGGAGAGCCCGAGTCTAGTCTTAGTTCCAGTCTAACAAAATAGAAATATGAGAACCAGGTTACCGTAAAACACATCCAACCCTCAAACTCTGCCCATTTTCTAAGTTGTCTGAATGCCTACCTGGTCTTTAATGCTCAACTTAAATGTGAACAATCACTAAAGTAGATGTAAACTAATCTCCACATGCTTGTAACCATTATGCAACTACACAAAAACTGAACATGAACAAAATTATAGAACCAATGCTTCAAATAATTTTATTTAATGAGACAGATGATATTGTTTTGCTGAACAAAAATGTCTGTTCACATCAGAAACATGGTGCTACCGCCTGCCAGGAGCAGGGTTTTTTGGGTTTTACATGCCCATACTGAGGAATAGACTTATCAGAAAATGTTCTTCCCACCAGCCATTAATCTTTATTTTTCTTCAAGAAACCTTTAGAAATTGAACAGCAGTACATTAATCAATCAGGATTCTCATCAACAACAACAGCTCTCATACACCACACCAAACTGCTGCTGGAAGTTGATATGTATAACTAAGCTGATTTTTTCTTTATAGGTTTTAATAAACCATGTTCTCTTATACCATTATAAAACTCCATAGAACCAAAAAGAAATGGCTTCAGGATGAAAGAAAATCAGTCGATGTAGTTGTATACTTAAATATTTTAAATAAAATCATTAAAAAATTACAATTTATATTCTGTATCACATCTGTGTGCAGAGAAGCCACAGTTATTTCCTGTAAGTCTAAGAGCTTAATCATAACAACAAAGCTTTTTGCAAAATTTTATAAAATAACTTCTCCAAATTTTATAGGAAAATATTATACAGGACTTTTAGGTTGTTCAAGACCCTGTTTCCTAATAGTTTTTGAAAGCTGTTGACTTTTAGAAATGAACATGTTGATCTGGGCGTAAGGGAGGAGGATATGCAGAAAACAGAAGAGATGCCAATTCACAATGCAGCAGGCAATTAATTAACAAGAATCCTGCTCCTTGAAACATATGACGGAGGAGATCTGAGAATCTTAGAATAACAGAAGATGTATTTCTTCCAAGTTACTTTAGTGGTGTGTTTTCCACCAGAGTTAAATCAGTGGGTTAGATGTTGGGGTAAGGCAGTGGATCCCAGCATGGGGCTATTTTGCCCCCAGGAGAAACCTGGCAATGTCTAGAGACATTTTTTTGTTGTCACAACTATGGAGGGAAGGTATCCTGTTTGCATCTAATGGATAGGGGTCAAAGATGATGCAAAATATCTTACCGTGCATCAGACAACACCTCCCAACAACTACTCAGCCAAATATATCAACAATACCAAGGTTGAGAAACCTTGGATTAAGCTATCCAAGCCAAAGGACAGTATCCTTGTGTGGATGAGGCTTGTGTCTTTCAATCAATCAATCAATCAATCAATTAATTTATGTTATAATGCCACAAGGACTACTGAGAATCCTCTCAGACAGACTCCTGGAATACAAGTTAGTCACAGGAGGGTTAGGGTTAGGGGATTTTTTTTTGCATTGAGCCAGCCACACAATAAGAAGGAACCACTGCTGAAGGAACAGATAAAAAGGAACAGTTAAAACCATAACAGGATTCACTAGTTCATTTATTCACTTATTCAGCAAACCTTTATTGAGCACCCACATGTGTCCCTGTGCTAGGCATGATGTTACCTCGTGAACACAACCAAACCTGGTCCCTGCCCTCATGGGGCTTCCAGACTAGAGGATACTATAGAGAAGGTTACCAACAAGAGGGCAGTAAAATGAAGACTCTGTAAATGTACAAGACGGAGAAACATTAACATAGCAGCTTGAAGAGCTTCCACATGTGTGTAACATTAAGTGAACAGTACAACAAACCTCACAAGTCAGGCTCTATTCCCTGTTCTTAGAGAGGTTAAAAATGGGCCCAAGGTCACACACACAGTTTGTAACTGGCCAAGTAACAATGAGGTCCCTGTTATATTTTTCTAAAGAGTGAGGATATATCTAGGCACTCTCGTTTGTTCTGACCTGGAATTTCCTCTCCTGATCTCCACCAATCACATAGGAACAAAGCTCTTCCCTTTTTGAAAAAAAAATGTCCCCAGCTTTCTCCATATTCTTGTTCCTGTAATACTTGGAAATTATTTTCTAGCTGTTTCATGTATATACATCCCTTGTGTTCCTAATTCGATTGTAAACTCCTGACCTGCAAGGCCCACATCTTCCATTTCTTTTGCAAGCCTTTGCAGTACTGCAGGCAGTCACCCAACAAATGTCTGCTGCATAAATGAACCTGTAGAGATAAAAATACTTTATGGTATCTCCATTTATGGCTTTCATGCTTTTATTTTGCTTTGTGATAGGGCTGTACATTACAAGCTTCTAGAGGGCAGAGAAAATGGCTTTTCTTACACTCACAGGCACTATGCAAAATTTGATCCTTGCATGCCTTTTTGATGCTCTGGATAATATTAGCACACTGGACTGTTTTTGTGTATCTAAGGACCGAGGCTGTCAGCCTTTCTTCGTCGGAGAATGTTCCTTCCTTTCCATTGTAAACTCCCATGGCGCCTAGGACAGGGCTAGATTACTGCAGCGCCCCCCCCCCGCCCCCGCCCCACCGTCCCGCTCAATTTTACTAAGGAGGAGGACTGCGAAAATGGCAAGCTCTTGCATAATCCCAGACCTTGAGAAGAAACGAGCAAAGTGGAAGGGGATTTTAAGGCAGATCAGAAATGGCTTGGATGAGAAAGCTGAGGCTTCTCTCTGAGAATCCAGCCTGTCTGACAAGCAGAACTCCAGCCGCGCGCCACCCGCAGTCCCGGGGCCCAGGAGGCAGCTAGCCCGTCAGCCCTCCCGTCCGCTCGCCCTCCCGCCCGTCCGCCCCGAGAGCTGTCCAGACGGCCCCGCCCGCGCCTACCTGGGCACTCACCCGCGCCGCGCCGCGCCGCCTCTCCTCCTCCCACCCCGGCCACGGGAGCCGGGCTCGGGCCTGCCCAGCTGCCTCCCCGCCTCCGAAAAGCCCCGCAGGCGGCGCGCTCGCAGCCACCTCCGGGCCGGCGAGACCTCGAGGGGCGCGCCGGGGGCGGCGAGGTCAGGCTCTGCAGGGCTCGGCGGGCTAGCCCCTGGCCGGGCGCCTGCAGGGGGCGCGGGGCGGCCCCGCCCCACCGCCTTCCTTCTCCCTCCCGGCTCCCTGGATCTGCGCCGGGAGGAAATGATGTGTTGCTGCCTGGTTAATCACAGCTCCAGACACTCATTGGCCGAGCGCTCCGTAGCCACTTCCTTCTTCTCCTCCTCCCGCTCCGGCTCCAGCTCTTTGCAGCCGCTGCCGCCGCGGCAGCCTCCCCCTCCGCGCCGGGGGAACTTTCCTACTCTCTGTGACCGTCTCCCTACCGACGCCCGGGCAAGCCCCCACCCGGCCGGCCCGCCCCGCCTGCGGCGGTCTTCCCCGCCCGTGCCGCTGCGCCTCGGGAAGTTTATTCCGCCCGCCCTCCTCCCCTTCCTTCTCCACCTCCTCCACTTCACCCCGCCTCTCCTCCCTCCCTCAGCTCTTTCCCCCGGGTGGCTGCCGCTGCTGCCGCTGCCGCTGCCAGCCTGCTCCTCGGCCAGCCGCGCCGGTCCGCGGGCTGGTAAGCCCTTGGCCCCACGCACCGCTCCGCCGCATTCGCCGCCGCCGCTGGGGGCCGGCCGCCGGTTCCTAGCCCCGCAGAGTTCCCGGCTCCCTCGCCGGCTGCACCGCCCCGCCCCGCCGACCTGCAGCGCCCGGCTGGCTCGCACTCCGCCTCCCCCGGCTCAGCCCCGGGCCGTGGCGGGACTAGAGGTGAGGGCAGGTCGCCGGCCGCGCCTGCTGGGGCGGGGTGGATCGAAGGAGGAGGGAGCCAAGCGAGAGTAGAGACGGAGATTGGGGGTGGGTGGGTGGGCGTCTGCAGTGCCTCCCCCTCGCTTTCATTCTTTTCTCCCCCAAGCTGGATCCACTCTTCGGTGGGGGAAGCAGCCGCGGAGCAAAACTGTCTTGCTTTGGGCCTGAACTGCTTGTGGGATGTCGGAGAGGGCAGAGGCACGGAATGGGGGGTCTCTGGTTTGCAGTGTGTGTGTGTGTCTGTGTGTATGTATATGTATGTAATGAACTCCAGGATGTGCGCCTGTGACTTGTAAATTGATCTGGCAGTGCGGCCAAGGGGCTCACCTTCCTAGCTGAGCTTGGTAGGAAGTAAAGGATGGGTGAAACACCCCCACCCTCCAAATATCCATTTCTTCCAAGAAGAATTTTCTGCAGGAGAGACAGCCAATAAACTCTGCTCAACTCCCTCCCTCCGTTCTTCCTAGCTGCAGTTTCAAAAAGCTTCAAAGCCAGGAATGTGGGATTCATCTTCCGATCCCCAGAAGGCAAATGTGGTTACAGATGTTGCACGGTTCTTTGCCAAGTTAAAAACCCTTCCTTCAACACTGTAACCAAAACACTGAGGCTAGGACCCTTGGCGCGCTGGGGACAGACGTGGGCCTCAGGGGCCGCCGGATTCACTAACTTCCGTCTGCTTCTAGACTGGCTCAGCTCTGTCCAGTTTGTGCCAGATACGTCTCTCACTCCCACCCCCTTTTCCCTGGAGGTTCGAACGCTCCTTGCATGGGAGAGAAGCTGTAGAGGAAGCTACTTAGTGAAGAAAACATTCCATTTGGTAGTGGAAGAAACGCCTAGGTTAAAAAGTTGTGCTTAATTTGGCTTTTGGAGAGAAGCAGCAAAGTAATACAATGAATTTAGCATTTTATTGGGCTTTCTTTTTTGTGTTGAAGTGTGTGAGATGGGAGTTACATGATGAGAGAAAAAGGGCAGATCTCAGGCATATTTTGTATGTTTTTGAAAAGACGCCTCAAACTGAGACATAACCCACTGGTTTTAAAGAACCCTGCCCAGAGATGCAGACTGCTCTGACAGCCCAGGGGAAGGTGGTGGCAAAAAAAATTGCGCCTCCCTTTCCTCCCCCAAATTTCTTCCTGGAAAGGTGGTAAGAAATTTCAGAGATGGTCTGATCCAAGTGGCGAGCCTTAAATGGAAACACTATAGTATGTCCTGGCACTTGTCTCTGGAGGTGGGTGGCTGGCCAGGGGCCCAGGGTTGGGCAGCCAGCAGACACTAGACTTGTGCTGACCTCAGACACTGGGCTTGCCATCCAGCTTTACAGTATGCTTAAGTATGAAATATGGGCCTCACCCGTTTTACTCATGGGGACTCTGGTCAGGAAGTTATCTTAGGCCTGGACAAGATCTGGATCACCAGGCTCTGACACTGAATCACTTCCAAAAAAATTCAGTTGTATTTGTTTTCTGTCCTGCAATAAGAAAAAGTAGAAGTCATTTGAAGCTGAAGTGCGTAGGCCCTAAATTGATGGAATTGTGTGTTGGATAATAGCATTTGTACTGTTACTCCTCATGCAAATTACTCAAAGGCGGTGAATGATGCTGCAGTAAACTCTAGAGACATGGCAACACTCAAGGGATGGATATAGATTAGGTTCATGTTCTTCTTCTTTTTTTTTTTTTTTAGCAGTATACTTAAATTTTACTTGAAATACCTAAACTTGATTAGGTAGTAGCTCTACAACTTTTGTACCTTGGAAGAGAGATCATTTGGATCCAACAAGTTTCATGTTGTCTCTAAGTAATTTAAAAGAATGGTAAAGATGGAGGTGTATGCCACATGCAGGAATGTAGTTACAGGCAACCTCAGAGGTATTTCAAGTGCTTTTCCAGACCATCACAATAAAGGGAATATTGCAAAACAGTGGAGGCAGAGGGTCTTGCATTCACTTCGTAAAAACGTAACGCCTGTGGAACACAATAAAGCGAAGCACAATAAAACAAGGTATGCCTGTATTTAATTTCAAAAGTGAGGAACTTAATTCCAGTAATAGCATTGTGATGATTTTTTTTTCCAAAACAGTGATTTTCCAAATTTTTGCACCTGTCCATGGAACAGATAACTGATTGACTCAGTAAATACAAACTAGGTCTCTGTCTCACTCTAGATTGCACTGAACTAGTCTTGTCGTGGTCACGACAGGCTTCCAGGTAAGATTGGATTCAGTAGTGAAGGCTTCTGGGAGAGGGGGGAACCAGGGCGAAATGGATTTGAAGAGAACAGGGAAACGATCCTGCTCTTCGGGGCCTTGAGGCGAAGATGGAATCAGCGCATGTAGGTGGTACTGTAGACAAAGCAGAGCTGGGACCTGGCACCTGTCCTCTGTGCTTGTTCTGCTGTTGGATCCCTACGTCCTGATTGATTTTTACGTGAAGACATCAATGCACAACTTGTTAGAATTTAGGGAGAAGTAAACTGTTGATATTGGCAAAGCCTTTTGATATGGTTTCAGTGAACTCGATGACCGACATGATGACTGGTGGAGGAGGGCTGGATGTGTACCAGGCACAGTGTTTAGCTCTTTCTTTACACACACTTTTTCACTACACTTTATAACAACCATATGTTTTATTATGTTTTTACTTCTTTATGATAAGAAATTGAGGCTTGTTGAAGTTGAGTGCCTGAAGTTGTAGAGCTTGTTGGTTGGTGGTGGAGTGGGGATTTGAATTGGGAGGTTGTGGGATTCCAGAACTCATGCTCTTGCCACTTTACCAGCGTTTTCCAAATGTCATTCATTCATACACTGTCCTCATGAGTTTACCATAGCTAAGTCTCATTTAGTCTATTGTAAGTTTTTTTTTAAAGCAACAATCATCTTTTTAAAGACATCAGCTTTTAAGAGGAAACAATATATCACTGCCATACTTAGACAACTCACTTGTTAGGTATAGGAGGTAATTAAAAAGGTGCATTTGTGCTTCTATTAAAACCCCAAATTCAGGGTAGTAATTATCTGGTATATGTATGTAAGGGCGAGTGTTTTGCTGGGATGTGGGGATGAGGGTGGAGGAGGTAGGTAGGTGATACATGTTGATGATATTCTGGTTTTGGGGTTCAGGTGCCAATTTTTTTTAGATTTTATCACCTACATATGCAATACATAATTTTTGTAAAAAAGATAAAATTAAACACATAACCGTTAATGTAATGATTACTTAGGGAATACTTCACTGCACTACTCTGACTTAGCTTGGTGCCTGTTTAAAGTAGGCACACAAGAACAAATGGCCAATTGACAAGATCTGAGGTAACAATTTAAAGCAAAGATGATTGTCGTTAACCCAAAGTAAGATGGAAGTATATCCCCTCCTCTGTTTTCTGCTGCTTCCACTCTCATTTCTGATACAGGTTTTCCCCGCTATCCGAATTAGAGCATTTCTGTGAAAGCTTTTGTGAGCTGAAATGGCATAAAGCGAAAAGCAATTACCATTCATTTATATGGAAAATTTTTTGAGCATTCCCAGACCCCCAAAATAACCTACTAAATCATACCAAATAACACATAAAACCCAAAATAACATTAACATACACTAAAAAGCAGGAATGCACAAAATAAATGGTGATAAGGCACAGATGCTCACAGACACAATTCAAAGCTACGGCAGCTTGAGCTTGGTGGTGCCACTCTTTGCTACTCAGGGTGCTGCCGCCTCTATAAGGACTCCCCGAAAAGCAAGCGCTATTTTCTTTTTGGGCTTTTTTTTCGTAAAAGCAAAAATGCTCTGCAGGTTTCTTTCTGGTAGTAAAAACAGATACTAGTGTAGGTCTTTCGTAAAAGTGAAGTGGCGTAACATGAACTTTGAGAAGCAGGGGGGTTCCTGTATTGTGATTAAAATAATAGCATGGGCTGCAGCGCCGCCTCTCCCGACTGGGGTTGTGGGAGAGCTGGCACTTCTCAGCATCACCTTGTCTCACACATCAAGTGCTCCATCCGGATGGGGCAAAGAATGCTGTCACGAAGTGTTCAAATGCTCTCGCTTTTACCCAGTGGTAAGTGTGCCTATCCTGACCTGGGAGCCTGTATTTAAGTTAAAGCACAGCCTGGGTAAAATGTTAGCAGCCTTAAACCGGTGAGGCTGGGAAATACAGCCATCAGCGATTTTAATTGGAGTTCACATAGTCTCCTGTTTTACTTTCCCAAAGCAAGTATTGGACACTGTGGCTTTATTCCTGGAAATGAGGATTTGAATTGCGTTTCCTGGTACAGAATGCCTACTTTGATCTCTTAAAGTGAAAACTTTGTGTGTCTTTCTGTGGCCAGTTCCAGCTCTCCGAAGAACCAAGTGGAAGGTTTACCTTTTCTGTTTTAGCAGTTGGCCATAGACTGCTCTTGCTTGCCACGCTGGTTTAGGAATCAGAAGTTCCAAACCAGGGTTTGGCTGTTGGAGAGGGCATTCAAATTAGAAACTCTTCTTGAGAGAGCTTCATTGAGTTGATGTGGTTGGCACATCATGGCCTTTGGTTCAGAAGGGATGTAGTTTTGCTTGAACTTACACCCTCAAAAATTAATAAGAGACCCAGCAGCTTCCTTTTTAAAGTTAAAACAAATACTTCTCCTGCTCCCAATTTCAAGTGGACCGCACAGTTGAATAATATTCCTGTGTTCTTATATGCATTTCTGGAAATCTGAGCTTGTTTAAATGTCTAAAGACTCTTCTGGGATCCATGAGAGCTTTGTTTTCCAGAGCCAGCACCACTCACTTGTTTGATTTTGGGGTTTTAGTCTCTGACCAACATTCCACTTTGCCCGTTATGGTTGCTTCATTGTTTGCTCTGGGTATTTGGCGTTTATTTCTGTGACTGGGAAAGTGACTTTAAATTTTAGTCTTTCTGAATCGTGTGAAGGTTGTTTTTTTTTTGAGGATGGGGCAAGGTCAGTGGTCCCATTTATTTAGCACAGGTCCTGATGTGTTTCCAAGAGTTCATGTCTCTCATCACAAGGCCAAGCCTGGGCTGTTCTGTTCCTGCGCGTTGCCCTTCCCCCACTTTTGGGGAGAGCCAAATTCTTCAGGGCTCAGAATAATCTCATTGCAAGCAAAAATGCTTCCAGGATTTTGCCTTTTGACATTTCTCTAACATTTTATCATCTTCTCTACTTATTCCGGGACTTGATTGATCTCTTCGAGGGCAAGGACTTCAAGTTATTTATTTCTCCATTTATTTGCTCCACACAATTCATTCCCCTTCACCAATTTAAAACCTTTTAAATTCTCTCCCTGGGCTCCTTGAGGACAAGGACTGAGTCTTATTCATCTTTTGTGTATCTTTTGCACCTAACACAATGCCTGGCCTAGACCACACAGTCAATAAATCGTTTTTTAATTGTGGAGAGAATAAATGGATGGTTGCACATTAGGGGGGTGAAGGAACCCAGTCCTCTAGGGAATCAGTGTCTGAGAGATGGTACCAGACACAGTGGGCCTTGAGGATGAGTTTGGGAAGCAGGGATGAAAGACACTCTAGGTAGAAGAAACTTTTTGTATACCTCCCTTTTAAACAATGTAATTGTAAGTTGTACTTAGAGAATTCAACAAACATCCCTCTCTCTCTCTATGTGTTTTCTGAATTTAAGGATGGTACTTTCTTTATTAGGAAGAATGTCCCACCTAATGTTTCATACTCCACAGAGCAAGCAGTCCTGCAGTACCGTGCGGGGCTGGGACTTAAACACTTGGTGGATTGACTCCTTTTCACTGCCTTCTCGTGCTGCACATGTTCTCATACAGTTGACAGTGAAAACAGTGTGGTAGCCAGAGCTCATGCGAGGGATGGACTGTGGATGACCTCTTTGGAAGTGGTTGGGATCCAAAGTAAACTCCTCTTTTGCTAGGTTTTGAGGGCTCATTTGAGTGGGCATACAACCTAGATCTTTTCCGCTTGAATACTGGACGGCCGGGTGCCTTGCTCCTCTGTGCAAGCCAGGGTGGCTGGGCCTTTGCTAGCCACCATGAAGCGTGGATGCCATTGAAAATAAGATTGCTTTAGGGTTTTTTTTTTAAGCCAATTATGGAAAAATTATTGATTGAAGTTCTAAAAAATAATCTTGACTTTGATGAGAAATAGTTAAAGGAAGGTAGGGGTGGTCTTGGACAAATTGGGTATTAGGTACGGGACGATATTTGGTGATTAGAGAGAGTGTACCGAGAAGAATGTGCAATAAAAGGAACTTGAGAAAAAGCATTTCTGGTGTAGAGGGGCTGGATTGAGGAGATCTTTTAAACCAAGTTTTGAATCTACCACTATTGGAGCTATTAATGAATGCTGTTACGCTTTGGGTGAAAATATAGTGTTCTTGTTCATTCTGCTTAAGTGATGTGTTAATGCTTATAAGGAAATACCACCACAAAAGCTGGAGCTTTTGGACGTGTAACTTGATGTCAGGGACCTAGACCAAATAGAATTATATGTAGGAAGAAAAAGTAATAGGTGTTTATCTAGAGTGACCCTGACCTGCTTTTGTGGGAATAAGGAAAAGGGCAAGGGACACGTGTGCCAAATGGTGTTTTTTATACGCATTTTTGAACCTGAAGAACTGAACTGTTGTGCACAACAGGTGGCAAGAACAAATATCCTCTGACTTTATGAGTCTGACCCCGTAAGAAATGGAAAATCTCAGTCTCCTGAGACTACATACATATGAATGTTTGATTTCAGTGTTTTTAAAAAAATTTTGACTCTCTGCAATCCATTTTACATAATGAGTGAGTACACACACATACATGCATGTTAAAAATAAAGCTGAATTGCAAGTTTTATATTGCAGTGCCTCCTAATTTCTATTCAATTTTTATTAAAACTTTTTTGGTCTCTACTAAATTGATTTGACAACTTGCTAATGGGTTCTAACCAGCAGTATGAAAAAAAAAAACCCAAAACTATTCTAGGTATTGTGGAAATAAGGCTTATTTTTATTTTTTTTTATTGAACAGTCACTAATCTGGATGAAAATTTTGTTTTTCTTTTTGTATGAATCTTAGTCATTCTAAAGAGGGTCCACCCCCCTGCCCCTCCCCTACTGTCCCCTTACTCTCTTTGTTCTTTTTTTCAGGGTAGGGGTCTTTGTTTGTTTCTCCAAATCAGATTAAAGCGACTTATGTGCCTTGGATCAGCTCCAAGAGTTCATCCTCATCTTGATCCCAATCAGCATCAAAGGTGGGGCTAATTAATTTAAGCCGGTGGTGGGAGCAACTTAGCTCCCTGTTCATTTAGATTGTACTTGAATGGGATGGTGACTTCCACTAATAAGGGGACAGCAGGAATGCCTGTACAGGTCAAGTGCGCCAAAAGGAAGGGAGAGAGGTGGGAAAGATGACCCCATACAACTGTTGTTCAGAAAGGCAAAACAAGGTTAGTAGGGGACAGCTCTGTGCATTCAAAGATATAAACAAGAGGTGAGTTGGTGGCAGCAGTCATCATAGTCCTCGTCCTTATTAAGGTTCCCCTGCCTTGCCACTGCCCCTTCATCTTTCCCCCTTCTTTGCCCGTCACACAGTCAGCATTTATCAGGTTCAGGAAAACCAAGTTGAACTTAAGGTGCACATGAGTAAGAGACTGAAGAATCACACGTCTAACTGTCAGTGGCAGAAGCGGAGTATCTTGGTCACAAGATACAGAGATAAAGATCACCCAACACCTTTGAGGAAGTGGCTGTTGGGTTGGCCTTGGAAAGAGGTAACATTGTGATGTTATCATTTTGAGAGTTATCTATATGTGTGTAGGTTGTGGAATAGGCAGCACTCCAAAACCAGGGAATGGGGCAAGTAAATATGAGTAGTTGGCTTTTGAATAGGAGCCAAGTTGTACAAAACGTAGTTGCACATATTTTTAATCACCAGAATCAGACACAGTGCCTTGAGGTGTAGCTTCTTGGAGAGGCATCAAGATGTGAGGAAACTGGAAGGAACAGCACATTGATTTTGCACTAATTCCAGGGCCAAAGTATGCTGAGTATAGTGGCCCATACTGTTTAAGTGGTTAGATTGCACACCCTCCCCCACCCTTTTTTTTGGGGGGGGGCAAACATATATGGTAACTCCTGGAAGTTAAAAGTTCTTTGTGATGTAACAGGACTGTGTAGAGTACCTTAAAGTGAGCACTGTAAAAGAAAGCTTGGAAAGGGAGATTTACGGCCAAATTAGTATTTATTTTGAATGCCAGGCTAAAGGCTTAAGACTTGATTCTAAAAATAGCAGCTCTAAGATAATAAATAATACATGTGAAGGAGGCTCCAGCCATGCCCCTTGCAATCTCCATTTAATGCTCACACCTATTCACCTATTCCTTGAGGTATCTACTCTGATTATGCTCATTTTACAGAAGAAGAAACTGAGACTCAGAGGGCTGATGGAAAATCTCTCAGGCCACACATCTGAACTTGGGACCTAGCCCATCCATTCCCAAGTCATTGTGCTCTATAGCAGAGGCTGGGAACTGCTGGTCCCAGGGCTGATTATACCTCATAGTTGTGTCCTGTTTCATAACACATTTAAAACTTTTATTTTTGAAATGTTGCCAACATTTAAATATGGGGAAGTTTCTCACAAAAAGTCTAAATTTCCACCTGCTCTGCAAAATTGAAAGCTCTGGCAGCACCAAGCTTATATTCCTGCAGGAACCTGCCAGAGCTCCTTGTAATTATGCCTGTGTGAAGGGATTTGTACCCTATGTGAGGGAACACGTACACTGTGTTTGCCACAGCCACAGCTCATTCCTGTTTTCTCCCGGACCTGAGGTCCAGTGTCCCTCCCTCCCTCCCTCCCTTCCTTCCTTCCTTCCCCTCCCCTGCTCTCCCTCCCCTGTTCTCCCCTCCCCTCCCTCCCTCCCTTCCTAGCCTGTTTCCTCCTGTATGCTGACTGCATTGTCCCTATAGGTAAATGAGTTTGGGACTCCTGTCCTGTAGCCTTCTGTTGCTTACAGATGATTAGTGGTGAGGGTGGATGCCCGGCAGCTAAGATCATGAGAGTATGTGGAATTAAGGTTTTGACTTTGGGCTGGAGAAGCCATAGGATGAAAATTATTTTAGTGAAGAGAGGGAGAGATGTGTGGGGAACGAATGTATCTGACTGTAGAAACTGGGTGACTGGAAGAATGGTATTGATCCAAAAAAACGGAAAAACAAAAAACCCCTCCAAAAAGGGAGGTTATTAGGAGCAGCTGGTTTGAACTGGGAAAGATGACCCCATACAACTGTTGTTCAGAAAGGCAAGACAAGGTTAGTAGGGGACAGCTCTTTGCATTCAAAGATGTAAACAAGAGGTGAGTTGGTGGCAGCAGTCATCATAGTCCTCGTCCTATGCTCATAGTCCATAGTCCTAGGAGCAGCTGTAGGGTATGGTGTTGTCCAGTTTGGGCTTCTGGTGGAACAAGGATTAAAAAGAGGGCTTACTGAGTCTAGTGAGGAGTGGAAAATATGGCACTGGAACCCTGGTGATAAGGATTGGAGCTGTGGCATTGTATTGGGCATTAGATCTGTGAGAGAGCATGAAAAAAAGGCCATGTTGGGCCATCTGGGAGAAAGGTCCCTTTTGGAAATGGGAAGAAGTGAATGATAAAATGATAAAATGAACCAGCTACAAACAGTTCAAAGTCTCTTATTGACTTTTTTAGGTCAAATGCCCTGTCTTGCAAATAATCAAATGTTTATCCTAATAAAGGAGTACAATAATAGTCTTCCACTTTTGAACATGGGGACTGATAAACATCTGCTCACAGAATCAGAGACGGGTCTCCTGTGTGATGGATGGCATCTGTACCTTCTGTTTATGCCTATTTCAGAGCCTTCCCTACTTAGGTGAAGGGGGTTCTCACAGGGATGTTTTTTGTGTCACAGCTGACAGACAGAGTGGTTGCTGTGGCCCCCAGAGGGGGAAATGTGCTGGAGGAGAGTGACTGCCTGGCATTTATTTTGCCTTTAGCCAGTTTAGAATGGAATGTCCTTTTAAAATTCAGATGATCTTTTTCCCCCTTATCTTGGCCTGTTTGTTTGGGATCCTCTCCAGCTCATTGTTACTTAATCAGCACGGTCCACCCCAGTTGCTCCCCTTCTTCCACTTGGTTCTATTTTGATCCCTAAAGGGCTTATTGTTTTAGGACATTCTCACAGGTAGAGTGAATCCTTCTCAGATGTGGCTGTTCAGCACTGAAAGTGTCCAGGAGGGCATTTCATTTGTTTTCGGGTACTTTCGTCTTCAACGTTTGCCTTTTTTGGGCGGCCATAACAACTTAAAAAAAATTTTGAATCAGTGTTTTTATTTATAATTCATAGATAGCTTTATTTCATTACATGTGCATGTTAACATGTGTTCCTGTATTTTTTCTTAAAATCATACTGTTATTTTCATTATATTTTATGTTTTAGAAGTGATATTTATATTATGTTATATGTGTTCAATTCAAAATTTGAAAGCTAGGAAGAGTATATAGTGAAAGGTAACTTTTGTTTTCCAATGTTTTTCTCTGCCTTCCTATTAAAAAATCACTAAAAATAATTGTGTAGTTTTGCTGTGATGCTCTTTACATTCACAAACATATACTAATGTGTTTTTCCTGCATATATATAGTATCATATTGTACACCTTTCAGTTCTGTGCCTGGCTGTTCTCATGTAACAATGCATCTGGGAAATTTTTTCCTGTCAGTATAAACAGAGTTTCCTTATTCTTTTGAAAGGGATTCTATTGTGTGGAAGTATAATAATTTATTCTTTTACTTGTTATTGTAGGTAATATTATACATTACAATATTACAGTGATTATTCTTATATGGGCTACTATACCTATTTACTGATTTATATATAGATGTCGTGTATGTAGACCTGTCTTATCTCTTGTATATCTAGGGGTAAATATTGAGGATTGGAATTGCTGAATCAAAGGGTATTTGCACTTTATATTAAACTATGTTTTGTACCATACATTGGGTTTTTGAATGGTATTAATGAAGCAGTGTGGCATGATGGAAACCAGAAAGCAGCAAGACTCGAGCACTAGTTGGGTGTAAACCAGTTTTGTCGCCCAGGCAAGTCCCTTTCTTTAAGTTTTTGTCATTTTTTTTTTTCTTACCTGTGAAGGAGGGCATAGACTCAGCTATTTCGGAAGTTTGGTAATTTGTTGATTCTCCTTCAATCTCCCATCTATGTGGTCCTTGCAGTAAATAGAGCTTGATGATTTTTGTCCCTTTGCAAGTTTTAAGTTTGTGAGGAACCGTGGGCTTCAGAAGCCTTGCTAACCACAGCTCTGCTTTGATAGTTTTAAAGCACTCTGTCTGGTTTGTGCTTTAGGTTAAAAGCAGGGCTTATATGGCTGATTATCTTTTTTTTCTTTTTAAATAGGATGAGTGGTAAATGGGCATTTAGTGACCAAGAAACTCATATAGTCAGCATTTTATTATTGATCAAGAATAGATGGAATGGATTTTTAGACTGAGGGAAAAAAGTTTTACTTTTATAATAGCTTAAAAAAAGAAATAGCATCATTTTATTTATGACCTTGGAGTACACCGAAGCAGTCAGCTTTTTATCTTTTAAAGTATTTTTAGTATGAAGAAGGCAAAATAAGGATTATGGAAAATTTAAGGTATTTACCTGGTTTAATTTAATAAGCTGGTTAGATTACCTGGTGGTTAGATGTATTTACCAAATTAGATGTATTTAAAAATTCAAACTCAAGTAAATAAAATTTAATATAAAATTTATGTTTATTCCCTATACTGCATTTTTTTCCTTTGGAATTAGTCCCCCCAAATGAAGTGACATCCTGGTTTTTATCATTTGAAGGACTTGGAAATTTGGGGCTGCTAATGTAAATGTAATTTTCCTGGAAAAGATTTTGAGTTCTTGGTTACTCCTAAGGGGGGAAAAACACTTACTAAAGCTTTTTAAGTATACAAATTTATTCATCTAGCTATA
The DNA here is from genome assembly GCA_004027735.1 of Carollia perspicillata. Classification (NCBI taxonomy): domain Eukaryota; kingdom Metazoa; phylum Chordata; class Mammalia; order Chiroptera; family Phyllostomidae; genus Carollia; species Carollia perspicillata. The sequence continues at coordinate 21,755 of PVKM010003449.1, read as the reverse complement.
GAGTAGCAAAAAAGAAACAAATTTCTACAATAACATATATAATTTTTATATGTGTTATATGTTTATAACATAGGACATTACATAATCACAAACATATTATTTTAGATGAATTTTCAGGAACAGATCTCACCTTAAAAAGAGATCTCACCTTCGCAAAGAGACTTTTGTTGGCATTTTCATCTACTTAGGTTCTTTCTTCTTTTATACAACTTGCATATATTCCCATACATACTGCCAGAATGATCTGTTGGTAAATACCGAAAGCAGAGAAAATGTTTGATTGTGTCTGTGTGTGTCCTGTGCCTAGTATGCTGCCTTATCCATAGTGGGCATGCAGAAATGTTTGGAATGAATGAATGACCATGGGAAGTTGACAGAACAACATTTTGTAGGAAAAGCAGGACACTGAAACAGTACAATTTTATGTACATAAATTATGCATAGTTTCATAGTATAATTCCATAAACATAAATAAACATTAAACATAGTACAAGTCCATCCAGATTTGTTGTTATACACATATGGATATAGAGAAGAAAAAAGACTGATAGGAAAGAATACCAAAATATTAACAGCTGACATCTCTGGGCCGTGGGTCATGCATAATTTTGAAGAGAAATCTTTAAATACAAATGAGCAAAGTAAATATTGGAAGATTATGTCACCTTGATAATGTATTTTACCCTTTCAGTATTAAAGGTGGTCACCTTACCTAACATGATGTATTATAATACCATGGCCTTTTTTCCTCTTGAGTAAAATATACTGTATCTCTGTAGTGTGACAGCTTTTATATCTGTTTTAGAATTAAATTATGATCTGAGAGTTGCACTTTTAAGAAACTGGTTTTAATTTCACATCAGTTGAAGTTAAAGGGTAGTGGAAGTATATTAGATCTATCTAGTACAAGTGTCTAATTATAATTATTGACACATTTTCAAATGCTCTCTTAAGTGTGATACATTGCCCATGATTTCAACAGCTGTGACTACATTAAACCTGCAGGAGTACTGTTTTCACAAAGGTTTGTTTAAACTTAGGATTGTCAGAAGGATTCTCTACAAAGTAGATGAATGCAGATTTAGAGGTCAAATGGTCTTTTATTTCCCACTGTGCCTGGTGATTTTATTCTGTTCAATGTTAATCAGAAGATTATCTGGATTTAGTTTTCATTTCCAGAAACTGGGGAATTTTATTTTATTTTTTTATAAAAAATGGCTGATGATATTACTTTGTGGTTTGATTCTCTGAGATCTGAACATAGATTCTACTTATTTTGCTTGGTGAAGGTCCCTAACCACAAACTTCAGACCAACAGATTTAATTCTGCATAACAACCTTATTTTTTAAAAGTCTTCCCTATGCCAAGTTCATGCATTATGTTCTTTGCATGGCCACTCCTTCCTTCTGTGAAGACTTGTTGGGTAGCTACAGTGTACCAGGTACCGGACATAGAAAGACAAGAAGACTGTCAGAGAGCTCAGCTAGGGAGAGGCAGAAAAACAAACAGTTAAGCTACAACAGAGCAAGCACCAAAATGGAGCTCTGAACATATAACTAAATCTGGGTTGTTTTAGAAGGCATTGGAGGTCATCTTCTCTGGGGAATGATGTTCTCAACCATCTCGAAGGTTGAGTAGGCAGTTATCAGGTGGGAAAACCACCTTTGAGGCACAGAGGCTTATAGGAGAGATAGTGTCCTTTAGACTTGAACATGGCCAGAGTTCCACTGCTCAAGGGTGTGGTCCTGGATCCGCAGTGACGGCATCATTTGGGAGCAAGCAGCACTAGAAATGCAGTCTCAGACCCGCCCCAGGCCTTCTGAGTCAGAGTGAGCATTTCAGCAGTCTCCCCAGGTGATCTAAATGCTTCTGCAAGTTCGAGAAACGTTGGACTGGAGAACAAGAAGGGATAAAAGATGAGAGAACTGGGGAAGTGGACAGTCCACCTGCCAAGCAGTCTGGACTTTCTTTTTTTTTAAGCGTGTGATTTGATAATGAAGAAGTAATATCAGATTTATATTTTTCTAAAAATACCTGGAAGTACAGGTAAGGCAACGTAGGAACTTTCTCAAAACCCACGTGATAAAGTGCTTCCCAAAAAACCGGACTCACATTCTGAGAAACGCAGGGCAGCCTGCCCTTCTCTGAGACAGTGTAAATGACTCCAGTGCACTGGAAGTTTGGGAAGTCCGAGTTGAGGAAAACCATCAACTCGATCATTTATCCTGGGGTATCTTTGGGGGTCATTCAGATGTATTCCATAATGGAACCATTTGTAGCCACACAGCTGTAACACCTCGGGAAGAGTGGACAGTATTTTGCTGAACATGTTTTGGGAAATGCTCGCACTTATTCCCAAACTTCAGACTCTGCCTTATCTGAGTAGGGTGACCAGTTTGCGTGGGACTGAGGGCCACCCCAGCGTGACAGACTTTCAGTGCTCATGTTCTGGGCAAACCAGGGTGACTGGGGTTCCCTTTATGTTTACCATATATATATAACCGTTGACTTAATTTCTTTATATGGGCTCATCCTTTCCTCTTAAATGCCTGCTTCGGTTTATTCTGATCTGACTTTGGGGGGATTAGAATAAACCTGAAACAGGCATTTAACCTGCATGTTGGAAGCACATGGGGCGTTTCCAGAGCTAATGCCCATCCCCACCCCACAAGGTGGTGATTTAGTTGGTCTGGGATGTACCCCAGGTGGTGGAATTTTTAAAGGTACCCAGGTTATTCTAACATGCATGAAAGTTTGTTCAAAGCAATATACTTGTGGAAATACAGTCTTGATGTATACCTTGGAAAGTTATTTTAATATAATAGAAAAAAACATTAATCATTGAAAGAAAAAATGCTTTAGAACCACTTGGCATCATGTTGGGGGACCACCAGCAGGACATGCTTCACACTTTGAGAAACACTTCATGGAGGCAGGGGAGCAGCAGTCCGGCCAAGCCTCAGTGACCGGTGCGGCCAGAGAGGATGGTGGCACTTTCGGAGCCGTGGTAACTGATCTGACCCGTGGGGTGGGGTAGGCGAAGGAGAACATCAGGGTACATGCAAGAGCAGGTGCAGGTGATGGTACACAGAATAGGGAGGAGTGGGGGGTTCAGGAAGGTGATGTGCTCCATTTGACAAGTCCTCTTGGTACGTTCAGGTGGGGATGTCCCATGGGCCGTCAGGAGAGTTTATAGCTCAGAAGAAAGGACTGGAGACTGATGAGAGCCTCTCCAGGTCCAGGTAGCAGTGAAGTTCAAGGGGGGGATGAGATGGCCTGGGGAGAAGGGTGAGGAGGGGGTCTGCCCCCGGGTGGACAGGATGAATGCAGGGAGAGGGACCCTGGGAGGAAGGGCCTGGGAGCAGCCCCAGCAATAGGAGGGTTGATGAGGAGAGTGTGTCTTCCTTCACTCGCCCAGAGGAAGGGAAAGCCTCCTCCGTCACTAGTCCTGTGAACCCAATAGATAAGCTCAAGAGGGCAGTTTGTGTGGCTGATTTACAGCGTCGTTAGTCGTGTTTGTATAAATTGAGCTGGAGGGAAGAAACAAGGTTATAGTGGGTTGAGAGGGAGGCGGGGGCTAGCGCCAGTGACTCTTTCTAGAAAGTTTTAACTGAAGAAGAAGCCTGGGATAGTGCGGGACCTCAGGAATAAGGTTTGGGGAATAGTCATCCTTTGGTTAGTCATGGGAATTATTTCAACAGGGAATATTCATATATTCACAGAAAAATTGCCAGAGACCTCTGGGGCTCCATAAAATTGCTTTACTTTCAAATCCTAGACACTCACCCTTTTGTTTCCTTCTTTTATTATTCCCTGGACACACAACGTCAAGTTCTGAATTTATATGTTTATAAATATCATTAAAGTTTTTTTTATGGTGATAGTAAGGCATGCGTGTGCATAAGTGTTCAACCTTTGTTCTTCTGTAGCACACATTTGTGGACGGCTTTGTAGTTTACCAAAGCAACTCCACATCCTTATGTGGGCCCCTTAGTAAACTTTGTACAGAAGACCAGACTGAAAATAGTATTATTCCATTTTACAGAAAAAAAAAGAGAGAAACCCTGAGGTTTAAATATATACAAAAGGACTTGCCCGTGTTTAGTGACTTAGTGATGTGTCCAGGATGGAATCCTGGTTTCCTGGCACAGGGTTCTTCCCTTGTATTTGGGGAAGGGTGGTGGTAGAAAGCATGTCCTTTTTTACCCCAAATTAGTTTGTCAGTTACTTGAAGGAAGAGACCTGTGTTCACCCTGGAGTTGTTTATTGACTCCTTGGCTCACTGCTACGTGGAGTCCGCGGGAGGGTGGTGGTGAGCTGGAGGGCCACCCGTGCCCCACCGCCCAGCCTAGCATCTCACTCACAAGGGGCTTCACATTGGTCTTGACAAGACTTTTGAATATTAGGGTTCCTGAAATATACCAACAGGACTGAAAGAAGGCCTCATGGATCATACAACTTTGACCTTGTGTCTGATTATTGGACCACGTAATTATCTTGAGACAAGCCCAATAATATTGCCTGGCTTATTTTGTAAATATTTAAAACATACACTACTTTTGCTGCTCTGTTTTGGCATTTCGTTATATTTTAATAGCAGGCGTCACCTACCACAGAAGAGGCTCACACCTCTCTGGACTTCAGAGGCCGTCCCTGGTGACTGAGATAGTCTGGTGCCTGTGCGGGGGGAGGGGGGGAGTGAGAATACATCAGCCCCTCTCAGGAGCCTCAGGGTCCAGTGAGGCTGGTCTTGTTTTGTAGCCCCACCATGGCACACAGGGAGCACTCAATAAAAACTTGTTGTTTTGAGTTAAGGGAAATGTTACTTGGGGTTACACATTCTCCATTTTATCACAGTGGGCTGCTGTTGATATTTTTTTAAATGATATTTCCCATGAATCATTAAAGATACAGCATGAGGATTTGGGGAAGGGGAATGATGAAAGAGAATAAAGGAATGGAATCAGCAAGTTTTGGGACAAGAGACGAGAGGTTTTGAGTGAGCAGTGAAAAGTCGAAAGCAGGAAGAAGTCGCTCAGGGGATTCTGGGAAGATGTGGAGGCACATTTAAAAGAGCGCGTGGAGGGGAGGGGAGAAAAGGAATTCAGATCTGATAATGTCTTAGAGGGGAGAACAGAAAGTTTTTTCCAACCTTCATTATAGCCACAGGACAAAAGCACATTATAGCACTTTTTTCCTACTTCTACTAAGGGCTGGTAGTATATAATCTCTTGTAGAGTTGTATGTAAGGATCTGTACTTCAGTCTGCGTTAACATTGATTGCTTTTTAGGGTGCTGTGGGTTGAGGAAGAGGAATGAAAATGTGACTCTCTTGAATTTACATTAAAATGTCAAACTACTTTTTCATTATGAAGCGAGGAACTTTTTAGTCATTGAGATTTAGGCAGATGAGTTAATGTTTGGTCATCAGAAAATGTACCATTAGGAGCTTGTTTTTCTTGAGAGGAGAAAAAGGCAAAACATGAGTCAGACAGCATAAAGTCATTTCCCTCCACTTAATTCAGCCACCCTCCTGCTGAAGGGGCAGCCATCAACCCACGGGGGTAAGTTGGGCGGTAATGACCACTGCCTTCCATAGCGGGACTTGACAGAATACCAAGCGTTTTTTCCCAAGACCACCCATAGTTTTGCTCTGACTCTTGTATATAAAGTTGGCACTGCTGATGAGTGGGCACAGGTGAGCTGTTTTTCTAGGGAAGTTGCTTTAATCAACCTACAACCATCTGCAAGTCTGAATAGGGTAGAGCTTTTTTTCGTGGTAGAGCTTTTTTTCGTGGGGGGTGGTCCATCAGCTGTTCATTGGTGTGTATCAGACATGTTAAAGGCAGTAAACAAAGCCCTAACATTGGGAAGGTGCACAGTTTGTTTTATGGATAAACACTTCGCTGTGCACTTTGTTACTTCCATGGCAAAGCACCATCACGCTCTCCCTTTTTCTTTGCTCTTGCTATTTCCATGATTTCTACTGTGTTCCATTTTCCTGGTGATTGAGGGAAGCACCAAAACTTTCTGCAGATTCTAACTAGAAGTATGTCTGTGGGAGCTGGATGTGAAATGTGAGGGAAAAAAATGCTTCCATCTTTTTCTTTTTTCAAACTCTTCTATGGTCTATTTGATTCATGCTTTTATCTGTTCTTTTTTTTTTGGTACAGTGGTGTGTTAGGCCCTATGCTGACATGTGTTCCTGACACAGGGACCAAAGGTGCTGTTGCTGGCCTCGGGGAGAATTCACAGCTTAGTAAGGGAGACACATGAATCAGCGGTTCCAGTGCAGCTCACCCGGTGCTGTCACGAGGGTGTGCGGCAGTGAGTTCAGAGGAGGAACACCGAACGGGGTTTGTGGGGGAGGATGCAGGGAAGGTTCTGACCCAAGGAGGTATTAAGTGCACACTTGAAGACTCGGTGCAAATTAGCCTGGCAATGTAGGGGCTGGGTATTCTAGTGTATTCTAGCATAGGGACGTTCATTGTGAAGGTAGAAGGCAGATGAAGGGGGTGGTGCATGCTGGGAACCGCGGGTAGTTTAGTTTAACTACAGCTTAGGATACATACGGGGATTGATGTGAGAGGTGGGTGAAGGCTACATTATGAGGACTCCTTATTTCGTGTTGAACAGTTCAGATCATATTCCAAAACCGTGCCAGCTGTTAGGGAATTTTAGATAGTAAAGAAAGCTGATAAAATTTGGATTTTGGAACGATCACTGGCAGCAGTTTTTGAGGATGATCTTGATGAACTGAATTGTGTGTGTTCTCCTCAAATCCATATGTTGAAGCGCTAACCCCTGATGGATGGTATTTGAAGCTGAGGTCCCTGGGAGATAATTAGGTTTAGATGAGGCCCTGAGGGTGGGGTCCTCATAATAGGGTTAGGGCCCTGATGAGAAGGGATACTAGAAAGCTTGCTCTCTTGATGCCTGACGTGGACACAGTGAGAAGGCAAACCAGGAAGAAAGTCCTTCCCAGGAACTGAATTGGCCGGCACCTTGATCTTGGACTTCTCACGGCCCGGCCTCCAGAACTGTGAGAAAACAAATTTCTGTTAGTTACGTCACTCAGTCTATGATATTTTGTTATGGCATTCTGAACAGACTAAATATAATCTATTTTATTATCTGGGCAATTCTGAAACTAGGAACAGGAGGGATATTACACTAATTCAAGTAAGTAACAATCATTGGCTGCTGTGGTCTGTTTTGAAAAATATTTGAGTGTGAAACTATTCATTTTAGCTTAAACACTAGTTTTGATTTATTATTGTTAAAACATCACTGCTTGCTAAGTCTGTGGAAGAGCTTTCTCACACATGTCCTCTATGTTAATCCATGGATACCCAGAGCTTCTTACTGTCTTTTGTTCTACATCTAGGTACAGCTGAATTATCCTTACCTAAAACCTCGGGGTTAAATCTGTTGGACAGGCTTCTCCTGCTTTATCTAACTTTGATACTAGGACAGTTTGACTGTTTTAAAGGAATTGGCATTTGTGTGGTTTTAGCAATTACATGTAAACTGAATTTATTGAGGATTAATACCATGGGGAGGGTCATGGGACTGTGGCAGACTGATATTTGTTGTAAACTTGGTGCCCATCTTCTGTGTGTTTGCATAATTATGTAAAAAATTGTTTGAAGCACTTTGTGCACATGAAGCTGTGTCTTAGACACATTGTCCATCCTTCCTCTGTGCCGGATAACTTAGTCTCCTCTCCCAAGGCCTTGCTCTTTATTTTTTCTCTACCCTTTTCCCTCAACCCCCTCCAATTCATTCTCTTTGTTGTTTCTTCCCCTTGAGCTTAGAGATAGGCTTTATCTTCTCTATCTTTAAAGAGAGTGTTCTGAATGTTACTAGTTTCATAAGCTGCTTCCCAAGGAAACATTCCAAAAATGAGTCCACATGCATTGCTGCTGCCCCCTCTTCAGCTCCTAGTCATCTTCGAAACAACATTTTTTTTTCTCCCCTTAGTTTTCTAAGTTGCTCCAGTTCATTAAATATTTCTGAGATGACAGGTTGGGCCCTGGTGTAGTAGGGTGTTCTTGACTTCCTCAGGGCCTCTTTTAAAATAATTTTTTAATTTTTACTTTTGATTTTAGAGAGTGGGGAAAGAGGAAGAAAGAGAGGGAGAGAAACATCGATGTGAGAGAGAAACACCAACCAGCTGCCTTCCACACTGAGCGGGGACCAGGTCTGCAGCCCAGGCATTGCCTGACTGGGAATCAAACTGGCAACCTTTCTGTTGGCAGGACCATGCCCAGCTGACTGAGCCATGCTGGCAGGGCCCTCCTTTTAGTGGCAGAGTTACAGGATTGGGAGGAGTTGTTTAGTCCCACCATCCAGGGCCTGTAGTTGCCCTGCCCTGTACCCTCTGAGTGAGCCCCCAGGCTTTGCCGAGATTCTGCAAAGTTAGGTGATGCAGTGTCCACTAAGACTCCATCCACCCTTTTTTTGGACGACACTGACTGTTATAAGGTGGCTATTTTCTTTTTTTGTTTTGTCTATAGTAAATGCAGCTTCTGTTTATCCTTTTGGTTATAGTTCTTTTTTCAGCTGTACAGACTACAGTATAATACTACATTTACCTGATCAGAGCCATAACATTCACCCCAGTTTTCTATTATCTGAGCAAAATCTCTCCAGAGCTCCCAAGTGGTCAGCATCATCCTGTCCACATTGTTGCTCATGCTTCTGTCTCATTGAAAGTCTTTACAAGTTGCAACCTAGAGCTAGTGCAGTATTCCCGTCTGGATTTATCTCTCCCCTGATTGTTACTTACAACCCAAACTGCTGCTGTATTTCAGATGGCCTCATCACGCTCCTCACTGAGTTGATTATCACCAGGAATCTCCAAGTCTTTTTCACAGATGCTGCTGCTGGGTGCTGTTTCCCTTGCATTCTTCTTGTCTCCTGGTGCCTTGTCTTTTATTTCCTTCACTACATGTAGGACCTTAAATTCACCTTGATTAATTTTCAGTGTGTCAGCTCTCACACACAGCAATAGCCTGTAGAACACATTTGATTTCATTTCCATCACTTTCGGAAGATGTGAGTTCTTTATACAAAGCAGCCTTTGAAAGCAGTAACTTGGAGATACATCAGCTTATCTTTTTGTCCATCTTGACCTTTCATAAGAGACTTTGTCAAATGTCTTGCTAAAATCTAGAAGTGTATGTTTCCATGAACTTCTAGTGTCAGAAAGTTACTGAAAAAGGAAATTTGGTTAATCTTATATGACCTGCTCTTAGTATTGGGGTCCCCAGGGATTATCACTTTCTAAATATTTAAAATCTATTCTCCAATCTTTCCTGGGACTTTGCTCTGTGTCGCTAGTCTGTTTACATAATTTCCTCATTTTTATTTTTCAAAGCACCTATTGATCACTTCATCCTTTCTGACTTGGTTCTCTGCTGACTTTCTTGTTCCTTTCCCTGGGGTCATTTTCTCCCTCAATTTTGGAATTTTCCGAGATAGCTACTTCCTCTCTTTTTCCGTTTTTATCCTCTAAGGTGCTCAGTACTCGAATTGTCCATCAAGGTAGCCACTCGCCACAATATACATAGAGATGTAATTGACTCTAAGGAATCTACTGACTTCAAGTTGAAAGCCAGAGCTGGAATCGCTGACACATGGAGTAGAAGGTTAAGGTTGCCTATTCTGGGAATCAAGAGAGGAACACAGAGTAGTGGTCACAATTTAACTTGCTGTTGCTCTTGCCAGGTTATACATGCATATTTGTGTCCTCTCTGCTGGTAGCAGTGAGTCATTTTACAAGTAAATATTAATACATTTATGTGTAGAGTATTAAAACAAGTAAATCCTATGTGTAGTGTGCCGAGAGATAATAGGTTTTGGAAGTGAAATAAGTCCTTAAATTTAGACTTGGGGTTCATTGTATGGCTGCTACCTGAACAGTGCTAGGTTATTTGAATGCTATATAGTAACATTTGCAGTCATTTTCCAGTGTTTGAATATTTTCTGTATGCTTCAGTTTTTGTAACCACTACACATATTTCTTATTTATTAAGCAACTTTTTATAAGGAACACATTTTTATTATTTATTTATTTATTTATTTATTTATTTATTTATTAGGAAGGGGGAAGGGAGGTAGAAAAAGAGGGAGAGATACATTGATGCAAAAGTTGAACACTGATGGGCTGCCTCTTGTACGCACCCCGATGGAAGACCGAACCTGCAACTTAGGCATGTACCCGCGCTGGGAGTCTAACCCATGACCTTTTGCTTTGCAGGATGACTCCCAGCTGAGCCATGCTGGCCAGGGCTGTTCAGTAACCTTAAAAAAATATTCATGATAGTGAATAGTGAAGACTGTGGGAAGTATTTAAAAAAATGTTGATTTCAAGAATTCCTAGGAATTCCATGTTCTTGTCCCCCAACCCCAAAGTTTGCTGTCTGTGCAGAATTTGGAAACAGTAGTCCACAGCGCCTGCCCCAAGTACTGTTTGTTCCTGATCTGTAATGCGATAGTTACAGAAATTGAGGTTAAGTGTTTAGAAACTCTTATGGCACTCGGATGTTGCCATGACTCAACATGTGATCAGTGGACCCATCTCACTGGACAGACAGAATGTTTTACAAAAGCTTTGGTCCATTTTGGATGGTCAATTTAGTTGGATAAGCACTGGTCTGGGTGAGAGATACTGATGGCTTAGACCAGGCTTGGGGGTACGAGACAAGGTTGGTCGGAATTAGGATATACTTTGAAGATAGAGCCAGTGGGATTTGCTACTGGATTAAATGTCAGATTATTCCAGATTATCTTTCCCTCTTAAGTACTTGTGCAATGTGGACAGTTATGAGATCTACACTCAATTGTTGTGTCTACGTCCAGTGTTTCTCTGAGCTTGGTGGAAATTTCCTTGTGTGGCGCTGCTAATGTAATCCTCCAGTCCAATCATATGTAATTGCCTTCATCTTCAACCCATCAACTGCTCCCCATTTCATAGAGAAGACTGCGTAGGTTGACTTTTAAGACATGTGGCATCTTCAGGCTCTTCTCCAGGGTATCTTCTCCCATGTTCTCTTGACTACACTGTTCCAGCCCATCTATCGCTGCACAGTACACCACCCTAAATTTAGTGGCATGAAACGACAACCATTTTATTATACTCACAGTTTAGTGAGTCAGGGATTTGGAAATGCACAGTAAGGACAGCTTGTCTCTGTTCCACAGTGTCTGGGCTTGGGGGCTAGAATCACCTGAAGGCTTATTCATTCACAAGCTGGCAGGTGATGCTGGCTGTTGGCTGGGAGCTCAGCTGGGGCTGTCAGTTGAAACACCTACATATGGTCTCTCCGCATAGGCTATTTTGAGCTTCCTCAGAGCATGGCGGCAGAGTTCCAAGAGCAACTGTCTCAAGAGACAGGAAATGGAAGCTGCTCCTAGTTTCTTAAGGCTTGGTCCCAGAAACTGTTACAATTTCACTTCTACCATAGTCTTCTGGACAAGCTGCTATAGAGCCTAGATTCAAGGGGAAGGGATACATTCCACCTATGGGTGAAGAGGGACAAAGAATTTTGGGGCCATGTTTTCAACCTGCCATAGCCTCCTGTTGGCCAGACTTCCCCCGTACTCTACTGGGTTTGAGTTCCTCTTTCTGTAAACCCCTTGAGGCCCTCTCCCCTGCTCTGCTCTCTACCCCGCCCCGTTGAAATGCCCTCCTTTCTCCACACAGCCTTTCTCAGGTCTCCTCCACTGGCCCAAAGCAGGTTCTCTTTCCTTGGTCGTCCCATAGAATTCATCATTGTTTATAATTCTTCTGTAGTTATTTTACTCTTTTTTTTATCAGTAGATTATAAACTCTTTGACTGTAAGGACGGTATCTTCTTTCCCTTTGCATATCTCATAGCTAGGTTCCTTGAATTGAACATTCAGTATTGAACCAGGTCTCAAGCTTGGGATGCAGAGGGGTTGGGAATTGGCAGTGGTTAAAAAGAAATTTTTAATGAGAAATTAAAAACTTTCCTTTTAATGCAGATTGTTCTCAGCTTCCTTTTTTTTTATTGGCTCTCTGTTTTAAAGTAAAATTTCCAAATTTTTCTCCCCATAGTCATAAAATTAGAGATTAGCCCTTTTGATATTGTCAACATCTTCTTCGTGTTTAGTTCATTCCCTACCCATGCCTTATTGTTTTGTAAACTGTGGTTATGATCTGTTACTGGATCAACTTAGTGAGTCGCTATAGCCATTAGAAATAAAAGGAAAAAAAAAGTTTGACATAAAAACTCAGTGTGTTGCAAGAGTAAGAATTGCTTTGTGAAAGTTTTGTTTCGGTTTTATACATGTATGCATGTAATGAATTGAAATGTAAGATATATATATATATATTTTTAATAGTTGATGGTTAAAAATTTTGAAAGGTACTCTCCTATGCAACCCCTCCCCCAGATTCTTTGTATTCTAGTTCATTGCTTTTGTTTCTTTGTTTTTACTTTATTCCTTTTGATGTCCTTTCTAAGCGCATAACTGCAGACCCTCCCGGGGACCATATATACACGTCCTTTATGCTCAGCCTTTTCTTCACCCATCTAACCTCCTTTTATTGTAAACCTCAGTGCCCCAGTGTGACATATGTCGCTTTTGCTCTCCCCCTTTGGAGACTTGAAGCCTAATCTCCTGCCCTCAAGAGGAGAAGAGGTGGAATCAGCTTATTCACTTTTTCTCTCTTACGTTTCTATTGGGGTATAGCATGCACACAGTGAAATGTAGAAATCCTAAGCATACAGCTGAATGCATTTTGGCATCTGTATTCATCTGGGTAAGCATCACACAGATGAAGATACAAAGTGTTTTTTTTTTTCACCGCAAAAGGAAACAGCCTATTCTTAAATCCTTTTTGGAGTAAGGTAGGTGGGTAAATTCTCTCCAACTCTCTTGTATGGCATATGTAGGTAATGTTGAATTTTGAAATGGACAGAGGTCTAAAGCAACAGAGTTCGAAAGTGTTAAAGTAGAGGATGTTGAATGTGAACTTGGAAGGAATAAAATAAGACCAGCTATGATGCGCCAAGGGAAAAAGCAATAAAGAATCCTTTCTGGAAGAATTCAGAGGAAGGAAGGTTTATCTGGATTTCAGAGGAGAAAACATAAAACTTAGTTGATCTTTGCCACTGAACAAATTGTGACAAACTCAGTATCTTGAGACAACACAAATTTATCTTCTTACAGTTCTGGAGGCTGTGAGAGGAGAGTCCCATTTCCTTTGGCTTGTGGGCCCCTCCCCCATCTTCAAAGCACAGCCCTGCCTTTTGTTTCCAGTAGTCACAGGGCCTTCTCTCTGTGGTTAACCTCCCCCAGCCTTCCTCTGAAAAGGACACTCATGATTATGATTAAGGCCCACCAGATAATCCAGGATGATCCTCCTGTCTCAGGATCCTTAATTTAATCACATCTGCAGAGTCTGTGTCCTGTAAGGCAACTCACAGATTCCGGGGATGAGAATGTGGATACTTGGTTTCTGTTCTCCAAGAATCTTGCCTCACAAAAGGAAGGTCTGGATCTTTGCTTCTAATTTACTCTCCTTTTTAATATTAGATTAATTTTCCTTGAACACCACATTGTACATTTTATTCCCTTGCCCAGACGTCTTTGGTGACTCCCCTATTAGCTAATAAAGTTGATATGACCTAGATAACATTCAAGTTGCTGTTTCACCCCAAGTTACATTTCAGGCTTTTCTTTCTCTCTCTAATCTCTAATTCAGCAGCATGCACTTCCTCATTGTTCTCCCGTCACCAGCTTGTCTTCTTTCCTTGTGTGATGCCTCCCTCCCGCCTAGTGAGCCATGGACTGCTCCTTGAAGGCCTTCCCCCAAGTGGCATTTTTCTCACCATCTATGTTAGTTTCCCTGGGCTTCCATGACAACTCCCCACAAACTGGGTGGCTGGAAACAACAGAATCGTATTCACACGCAGCCGGGAGGTCAGAAGTCTAAAATGAAGGGGTGGGGCCTGGTGTCTCTGAGGGCTCTAGGGGAAGCCACTTCCTTGCCGCAGCTTCTGGTGGCTTCTGGTGGCTCCTAGCGTTTCTTGGTTTGTGGCCGCATAACCCTTTCCCGCTTCCATTGCCACATAGCCTCTTCTTTTCCTTTGTGTGTCCCTTAAAAGGACATGCGTCATTGGATTTAAGGTCCACCCAGATAGATAATCCAGGACTGTCTCCTCTTGAGGTCCATGTTTAATTACATCTGCAAAGACCCTTTCCCCAAACCAAACCCCACTCAGACAGGCCCTGGCAGTTAGGTGTGGTATATCTGTGGGGGCGAGGATACCACTCAGCTCACTACACCACCTCAGCCAGCGGTCATGGTTTATGTCTTTGACCTTGTGACATTACTTGCATAACTACATGATTCGAAGCTCCTCATCTCTGTCCTATTATTCTGCCCGTTAGTGGATAATTCCTGCATCTTCCTCTAGCCTATAAGCCCTTGAGGACCAGAATGTTTCTTTTCACTATGCGAGCCTGAGCTCCTGGCTAGCTGTGTGGTGCTTAAGAAACTGAAAAATAAAACAAAAGATGGTATGGAAAGATCCTGGCATGGAGAATGTCAGGGTGCTATTTTGAAATACAGGAAGCGATCTTTCTCCCTGCCAGGTTTTTGTGTATTAATTTTGGGTAGTTTTCTTTCGGGTGCTTTTTGTTTCTCAGGAAGTTGAAGTGAGCAGTTGGGAGGGAGCAGAGCCATCGTGGCATTGCAGAGCTGAAGCAGAGGAGAGAGAAGCCTCTGCAGGGAAGGGCAAACCTGGCAGGGACAGTGGGCTTGGATGTCTGCCAGGTAAAGCCGAGAGGCTGGCAGATCTGTCATTGTTAGTTTGGAATTTGTCGTACCTGGTCTCTTGGAAGTCTTTATTTTCACTGGACTCCTTCCCGGTGGATTTTACAAACCTAGAAGATAGTTCTTGTAGGCACATGAACTTGATCTCCCTCTGCACAATGGAGGGCTGTGCCAAGGGCAGCCCCCACCCTCGCTTTCCCGGAGGAGAGGGCCTCAGAGCTTCACCTGCCCCACCGGCTGGTGCTCCTCGGCCTGCCCTGGAAGCGAGGATGCTCTTTAAAGCTTAGCAGGGAGCACAGGTCTTAGGTTGTTTTCCCAATTATTTTCTGTCCATTTGTCTTAATTTCAAGGTTATTCGATAATATCTGCTTTTTTCTTTTTTTCAGTCTCAGTCCTACTTTGGATGGATGCTGGCAGTCTACCCCTGTTATAGTTTAAGTTGTGCTCTGATGTGCTTTGTACTGAGCATTTGAAGGTGACAGATTTTCGGCCTTTTTGGTATTTTGAAGTTAATGATACCTTCATTGGGAGTTTTATTATATCCACGAATCCCAATGTCACTGCACGAGCCTGTGAAATGTAACCACCACTTAGAGCGACAGTATTCTATAGCAAGGTTGCTCCACAAGGTGTGCGTTAATCCTCTCCCAAGATATTGTGGCTGGAAAGGAATGCGGAGAATGTATCATAATGGGTGAGAATGGCTGATGGTGTCAGGCAGGTGTGGGGGTTTGAATTTCATTCTGCCACTTGCCAGCTTTGTGACATTAGGGAAGTTACTTAACCTCTCTGAGCTTCTGTTTTATCACCTGGAAAGTGTAGATAATAATTCCTGTTGTGTTGTTATTCATATTGGGAGGTTGTGTTGTTATTCATATTGGGAGGATTAAGTGTGGTGATGTGCTTGCAAATCTCCAACATAGCAGTATCTGGTACCTGAGAGGTGTTCAAAAACTGTGGCTGCTATTACTATTTATTTTGCAGAGAAGATTGGGCACTAGCAATATGAAGGAATATTACTAAGTCACCCACTGTAAGTATCTAACCTGCAGGATTTAGTAAGCAGACTGTGAGTGTGTTGTGTAATGCAGTGTTAAATACATCGGTCATTACAATCTGGCTGTATGGGACTTATTTGGTTACTTTGTAGAAAGATAGGAAAATGGCATGAGTAAAAACACACTTATTGACTATGTTACTGAGCCTACTCATTTATCATTTTTCAGCTCTGTAAGGTAACACTTCCCTATTAGTTCAAAGTCTCTGCCTGCAAACTCAATGAGGATAGAATTTAGAGTATGGTTTAATAGTGTGAAATTTATATTATAGGAATAATTCAGTATTACTTGGCTTTATAATAGAGATGTGGTTAAATACATTGTTCTTTGCACTAGGAAACCTTGAATTCATATACTGCCTTTCTAGTTTTCAGATTAAAAGAAAAAAAATCCTACTGGTTGAGCCTAAGAATAGTCCCTTGCCCGAAAGTAACTAAAGTTACTTTCCCTAAGCTCCTTTGTATATGAGATCTTTTCTGTTTTTTTTCAGGGAAAAATCATAAAAGAAAGGGCACAGAGTGCTAGAAATTGAGGCAGTTGGGTCATCATGTGACCTGGAATATTGGTGTTGTATGTGGATATTGAAGACTTTTGCCAGAGTTATTTGGTTTATGGGTCTAATTTCTTACACGGGGGCATGTGCTCTTAAAATGGAGGGTGTCTTCTGAGACTTGGGACCTTCTAGCAGGAGACATGGTTAGATGGATGAAATAACTTTTGGGGGGTGTTTTTTGCCTGCATGTAGACTGAACGGGGGTAGGAACTTGGTTGCAAGCACCGTACCTCCAGTGCTTGAAACGGTGCCTGGCTCCTTGTAGGTGCTCAGTACATAATGAATGGTTAAGTACATGAATGGCAACGGGAAGGAAAAGCAGTGAACTTGGTACAGAATACCCTCTGTGCCCTCTGTAGTTGATTTCTGGATGGCTGTTTCCATAAGGTTAGGAAGTTGGTCAGAAGAGAGATCCATCCATGCTGGGGACAGTTTCATGTTGGGACTCCAGCTGTATGCCAGCGCAGTGCCAGGCCCTGGAGATGAATGGGGATGAGGAAGACCTCATCCAGGGTCATCTTCAGAATTTGGATTGTTGTTGTTTCTGTTTTTCAACAGTGGCTGTAACAAGGGCTATTTGCTAAAATGACCCTTCCCAAAGAACTGGGCTGATCTTTAGATTCGGCGGGGTGGGTGGCTCTTCACCCACTAAGCTTAAGTCAGTCCTGAGAATTTGGGTGCACTTCATGGTCCCTGAGAAGCAGCTAGGTACATATGGTCATTTATTTTTTTTTATAGAATTTCTCTAAGCAGTCTTAGGTGGTCCTCTTGTGTTGCTTTCTGTCCTGCCCTCCCCACACCCCTGTAAGTGAGGAGTCAGGGCAAGCTTCCTCCGCACTGTCCCCCCTCCTACATCCTAATATCTGCATATAAAAGAATTCATATAAAGGTTTGAAATTTCTAGTAGTTATGATTGAAAAGGGTTCAGAGTGAGTTGATCTCCTCATTCCCTCCCTCTTTCCTTCCCTTCCTTCTATCATAATTTTGAGACTGTGTTCTACAGTTTTTCGTAAGGACCAAATTGAGGTCTCATTCATATGATTTTCAACTTTCAAGTCTCTCTTTGATCTTTGGGGATCAGAAGCCAAGTATGGACAAGCGGAGGGTGAGAAACATGGCTTGTGGGGCATGGAGTGAGCTTGTATTCATATTTTACAATTTTTGCCGAACCCGGTTGGTTGTGCTGAATTTCTTGGGGGAAGAGGCCTGCAGTTCTTCTACCAACAAGGGAGCAAGAATTGTGGTTGCTGTCAGGCGAGCAGCCAGGAGGATATTTATAGTGTAGTGAGTGGCTGCGAGCCCACCGTGGTTCTGGATACTCCTTCTGCCTTAAAGTCCCCAGTGTTCTTGAACCAAACCCTGCCCTTGTTGGCCAGACAGTAGTTAATGATAAAGCAGAGGGCTGCAGGATGTGGCCAGCGGGATGGACTTGATGGCTCTCAGCCTACAGGTGCTTGTGCTTTGGTCGACCTGAATGCCCTGTGGAAGAGCAGGTGTCCTCCTCCCTGCTCTGTTCAGGGCTGGGATGGTTTCCTGCCCTTTCCCCGAGTTGGCTTCACTGACATGCTGCTGATGGACCACTCGCTAACCAGAGTCCACTTTCTCTATGCCACATGGTCCAGGTTTTGTTAAGCTTTATGACCCCAAAAGAAAGTGTGAATCATTAATTTAGCTTCCTCATTTCTCCTGGAATTCAGGTTGAATATTTAGAGTTGCTTGCAGAAGGGGCTAAAATCAGGTGATGGTTTGCATACTTTTGCTCATCTTAGCATATAAAGATTAGAGGAGAAAAGTGAAAGTAACAGGAAAGGACCAAAAATGCATTTTTTTTTCCTCATTTTTGTGATAAGGTATAACGTGCATTTGTGTTAACTGATGAGTGTTTTTGGGAAGGAATGATGGTTCCTCTGTTAGTTTGCATTTGCATCTGACAGAAAGTGCAGCCCATACAAGCCTTAGGAAGATGAGAAAATAATGGCTGCCATATGTTTGGGTGCATGTGTTTGGGTGCACTTCATGGTTCCTGAGAAGCAGCTAAGTACATATGGTCATTCATTTTTTTTTTTACATAATTTTCTTATCTAAGAAGTCTGAAATGGCCTTCTTGTGCTTCTTTCTGTCCAACTTCTGCCCACCCCACTAGTTGAGGAGTCAGGGCAAGCTTCCTCTACCCTCCCTATCCTACATCCTAATATCCTCATATATTAAAAGAATTAATATAAAGGTTTGAAATTCTTAATAATTGTCATGATTGGAAGGCATTGAGATGAGCTGATCTCCTCACTCCCTCCCTCTCAGCTGCTTTTTTTTTTTTTTAGATTTTATTTATTTAATTTTAGAGAGGGAAGGGGGAGAGAAACATCAATGTGTGGTTGCCTCTCACATGCCCCCTTACTGGGTACCTGGTCTGCAACCCAGGCATGTGCCCTAGACTGGGAATCGAACCCACAGCCTTTTGGTTTGCAGGCCCGTGCTCAATCCACTGAGCTATGCCAGCCAGGGCTGTTTGCTGTTTTTGATCTGGATTGACCCAGGACTCAAGCAGTGTTCCTGGGACCCTGTTATTTCCCCCCTAATTGTTTTTTCTCTGTTAGCTCTTTTCTCAGGCAGCCTCTCCCTTTGTGGTAGCAAAATGGCTATGGTATTCCTCAGGTTCTTTAAGTATAATAGAAAATCAGACTTTTTTAAAGCAGTTCCTGAAAAATCCTGACAGGTCCACTCTGACTGGACCAGCCTAAGCCTAGGCTACATCCTACCCCACATTTGAGCAGTGTGCTGATTGACCTAGCCCTGCCTCCCACCCCAGTGTTCAGGCAGAATAAGAGAGGGCTGTATCCCCAGGCAGGAGTTGTTGTAGAGAGTGTTGGTGGGGGGAGTGGTGGGTACAGAAGCTGGGGAGGCAAACATTCCTACAAAGCAATTCCATATAAAGCACATACTGGGGGCTTTTGTCATCCTGATAAAGGTCTTGTTCCTGGACCTCCGTCATTGTTGCTTAATGGTTACTACCTTGGTTTTCGGGAAGCGGTAAGTTCTGAGTATGTTTTCTAGGTAAGTCTAGTGTCCCCTGGAAGCAGAGGGCCAGTGATTTTGCTGATGTCCTGGGGATGCTTACTGCGGGGTATCAAATTGCAGTAGGTCCTAATGGCTGCCAGGCTAGGTGGCTCTGTGGGGTGACATTAGCTCAATTAGCTCTCCCTGTGTGCCATTACGTCAAAGATGGTAGCTGGACAGCTATGCTTGACATATGTTTTGTATGTTGCTGAAAACACGTGTTCTGTTTCTCTCTGGCCATTCAAATTCATTTTGGGTGGCTGTCTTGTCGGCTTGGGGCCGGAGCGAGGGAAGGGAGGGCTGCATTTTGGCAGCGCTTCAAGCCTGGAGCAGCATCCTGCAGCCAGCACCATAAGCTGTATAATTTGTCCACAGAGGCCTATGCATTATAGAAATGAAAATTCCTTCTCTGACAGCATTCATTGCTTAGCACACAGCAATTTGGCTGTCAGAAACAGCTGGCCCTGCAGGGTGGGACAATGGAAAGGCGAGACCGGGAGAGGCCAGTGCTTACTCAAGTCTCCCACTGTGAGAGGATCAGGTTTCTGAGACTGTCATTAACCACAGACTGCCAGGGGCTCTAAGGCAACGCTTCCCGGGAGCAGGAGCCTGTGGCTCAGACAGTTAGTGATTTTCCCTTTTTTTTTTTTTGCTGAATAAAACAAAAAGATAAATTAAAAATAAACTATTAACTTTTGTTGACTCTTCAGTTTTGGCTTTCCCTAAATGGTCAGTCTTACTGGGGCCTCTACTTGGTGAGGATCATTTGTGAGGAAGTCAATCCCTTCTAACCCAAGTGTAGCTGTTAACTGGTGCATTGTAGAAAACTCAGAAAGCAGTAGGGGTGAGGTGCCTGATGGGTTGCTTGCCATCCTCACATTTGAGGTCTGCAACTTTCAGCTTCTACCTATTTACAGGCAGTGCCAAAGGGACCAGTGTTGAGGGCCCACCGAGGCAGTTCAGGCATGAAGAAGAAAGCCCTTATGCTTTCCCCCGCCGGATGTATGTGCCGGGAGCTGGAAAGGGGCAGGGTTGCTGTGAGGTTTGAACCACACAGCTCTGCTATGAGTATCTGCAGTGTGGCTGGCTCTGTGCATTTTCCTCTATTGATTCCATGACTCATGGAGCGTGATCTCAGCAAAAAGCGCACTTAAACTACCGAGCAGACAGCTGTCTGTTATAGGAGGACATATTTTCTGGGTTCAGTGGCGCCAGTTCTTCCCTGTGAGTTTGTAAACTAGAGATGTACTCACTAGTAATATCTCATAAAGGGTCTTTTTTTTTCTTTTTTGAAAAAATGCATTTAAAAATCATATAAATAGTATTCTTTTATTTTGCACTTAAACTTCCCACCTAGGAAAGCAATAATATTTTTTCTTAAAGCTACATGTCAAAAGGGGATTTTTTTCCCCTTTCATATAGCAAAGGTCTAGAGGAAGTTTTAAAGCAATGTGGTGGGAAGTACGTTGCCTCTTTGAAGTGAACAGTGTTTCAAAGATATCGGTGGTTCAGGATAAGTTTGACTATTGGAATTTGGTTGTTGTTCAGTGTGGCTGGAACTGTATTTCACCCCTTTCCCTCTAAATCTGTTTCCCTTTTTATGATAGAGGCTGAAGTTCCCAGATGTTGTTTGGATTAACGAGTGTGTGTGGGGAAGGAAAAAAAAAAAGCTTTCTTAATGATAATAACAGAGTCAGACTGGCTGGTTCTGTACTGACAGGAAAATGGAGAGATAAAAACTCCATTAATGGTGTGTGCACTGACTAAGTAGCCAATAAAACAATGCTGTCCTCACTGGAAACCGGTCCCAGACTGGCAGCGCTGCGTGCCAACTGCGGGAGACAACAGCTGCAAAGAGGGGCAGAAGTATTCAGTCAAGAGTCTGTGTGAAATGACTGGCTGTGGGCGGTTCTTTTGTTCTCCTCTTCCTCCTCCTCCCACTTTTGCCCATTTTTCTTGATGAGCCCTTCTTAATGCTCGATGTTCCAGAAATTGAACCACATCCGATTAAAACTTAATGGTTACTTGCAGAATGAAGTTGGCTGGTAGTTCCCAAGCCCATCTTTCTGGGTTAGTTTGATTTTGTGACAGTAGATATCGTTAATTTATATAAAACGTATCCAAAGATTACTGTCAAAGTTTGATAGTTCTAGTTTAAAAAAAACAGGAGAATAGTCACTTGTCGAAGATGAAATGCTATAGTCTCCCCAAATAATATTTGAATTTCTATGCTCAAAATTAGTAGCAAAATAAAAATTTGTCACATCTCACTTGGAA
>PVKM010003448.1:0-57545 GCA_004027735.1 Carollia perspicillata | reverse complement strand
ATTATTTTTGAACAAATAATTAACAATTTATCAGAGATTATTTAAAATCCTAAAATGTATAATTCAGTATGTAAATTGGGGAAATGTATAATTCAGTAAATTGGGAAGATTAAGAAACTTACCATATCATTTTGATATATTAAAATTACAGCAAAAATTTGTGTTTCCTCCAATGTTCTTTTTGTTTTGTTTTGTTTTTGGATGAGATGATTGGAGATGGGGGTAGGAGAGAAGGTAAATAGATGGTTAGAAAGGGAACTTGTACAGTAAAAGGTCTAATTTACTCACAACAGTAGCTGAGTGCCAGAGTGCCAGGCCACTGGGCAGAGCTGGCCTTACAGAAGCTCCTAGAATGCAAATCAAAGGGAAATTTTCCCTTGGGTGAAATTTTGAAATAATTATTTCATCCCTTTGGAAATTTGTTTTGGATTAAGCTCTTCATTTGAGAACCAGAGAATTTCCATAGATGTTAAAGAAGACTCATTTTCTTCTTTGTTCATTCACCCCTTTTTCTTTCAATGTCTCCTGCCTCTGTTTCTGTTTTATATATTATTCTCTAATGTAGATGGCATAAATAATATTATCTAAGAAAGCTTTCTTTGAAAATTAAACAGCATTGGTAAGGGACTGCTCCCTATCCTTTCTGCTATCCATGCATCAGTAAGAAATGTAAAAATTTTTAAAAGAGTTTATTTATTTATCTTTAGAGGGGAAGGGAAGGAGAGAGGGAGAGAAACATCAATGTATGGTTGCCTCTCCTATGTCCCCCTCTGGGTACTGGCCCACAACCCAGGCATATACCCTGACTGGGAATCAAACTGCGATCCTTTAGTTCGCAGGCCTGCGCTCAATTCACTAAGTTACACCAGCCAGGGCTAGAAATGTAGAACTCTTAATTGGATGGATACAGTTCAGTTTAGACTCTTTGATTTTTTTTTCATTATTTTGGCAAGGTAGAGTAGCATAGTTTTACTTTCAAAAGTGTGATTCTCTGACTGTATGTTGTTTGATATTGTCTAGCATTGTGTCAGGAAAGAAATTGCTGTAGTAATTCATCATTGAATGTCAATAGCTAAGCTAAATTAAATATTTGACTTTACCCTCTGATCAAAATGGTGTCAATTGAACTAAGCTTCACTATTAACATTGTGAATGTTTTGCTAGGATAGTTAAGACAGTTTTCTTAGTTTTGCTCCTGCCCACGATATTACTCAAGCCTTTTGTATCATTTGTCCTAGGTGATATACTGTCTTTTTTCAACAAATACAGTTTATCTTTTCCCTTCCTTTCAGCTATTTTTTGGGGTCAGCAGTAAATGAGATCTACATAAGCTAGAGTTCTTTTTAATACCAAATACAACTACAACAAAAAAAATCTACAGATGGAAGGTATTTATTTCTTGAGATCTGGCAGGTTTGGAGACAGGACTCTTCATGTAATGTTTCTTCTTCCTCTTTAACCTGATCTATTTGTTGGATGATATATTTGGGGATTGATGAGAATAAATATTAGCAGCAAAGGAGAAGGACAGAAATCCCTTTTGTCTCCCTTGCAGAAGACAGTCTGTACATACAGACTGAGTGGCTTTTATTATTTAAGAAAATGCAATGAATGTTCTTCATATACACATGTTTTGTAGATTTATTTATTTACTCACTGGATGTCCATGTCCATGAGTCCATTTTCTGTTTTGCTTAATCCTTCTACCTCCTCACCTCCCCCCAACTGGCTATCATCTGCTCAAGTGCTTTTCTTGAGGGGAGAGGCTCTGAGTTGGAACCTTCTTGCCTACATTCTGTCCTGTCTCCACCACTGCACATACATCACAAATTATTCCTGAAAAATGAGATGGTGAGTGTTTCCCTTGGGTGTTCAAAGCCTGTGCTTTAAGAGAAAAGAACAGAATGAAGGAAAATGCTTCCAATTGTAAAAAGTACTTCAAATGATTCGCAGATAATGCTGGAACTTCTGGTTGTACAAGCTTTTGAAGTAGCAAAGCTATTATATCATAATATACAATCTGAAAAAATAAAATAGTGAGATTGATTTTAAAAGTTATATTAGAATGGTTTCTTTCCATTAAGTCTGATGCAAACAGTGAAGTCATGAAGTTCTTACTCTGGGTTGTGTATCCAGATAGAATTGAAGTAAGTGGAATTTTTAAAAATATTTTATTTATTTATTTTTTAGAGAGATCGGAAAGGAGGGAGAAAAAGATGGAGAGAAACACTGGCTGCCTCTCACCCACCCCAGCCAAGTACCGGGCTCACAACCCTGGCATGGGCATTGCCCAGGAATTGAACCAGAAGTGACCTTTCAGTTTGTGATGGATGCTCAACCCACTGCGCCACACCAGTCAGGACATCTAGTAAAATTTAAACTCATGGAATACTGGTGAATGCAGAGGGACATTTTTGAGCAGGTTTTAAATTGTGTTTGCAAGACATTCAGGTTTGGGAGACCATTTCCAGGAGAACATGAATTTATCCTACATAAATGTAAGATTAGACCATAAAGATTTAACATAAAGACCTTTACAGACCTTCAACACCTATTCTGAAGGACAACTGTCCTGGATGCTATCTCTCAAGATTGTCTGATACCCTAATGAAGTGGGTATTTGTAAGTATCAGCACCTCTGTACTTGCTCTAAGCCTTGCTGAGTTGGTGGTGAACTTTTTACCATTTCTGCATGTTGTAGAATAATTTTGATTTGCAGCAAAATTTGATTTATTTCCCACCTCTCTTTCCTTCCACTTGAAATGCAATTTTAATGAAGGCCCTACAGTGAAAGTTTCAATGTTATACTTACCTTTAGAATAAACCTGAGACAGAAGTGAGTGTGAGAGTCATAGAGAGACATCTTCAGTATTTCCCCTATAGAAAGCTTCCAGTTTCTAGGAGTTGAAGTATCTCCTACATTACAGTTTTTCTGTGATAACTCACTTTTATTGTTTTTTTGATAATTTTGATAAAAGTAACTTAAAAGTGTAAGTTTTTAAGTAGTGCCAAAATAAAGAAACAATTTTTTGGATTATGGATTGCATATATCAGTTTATATTGAGTGCTAGATTACAATGTCATGGTCTGTTTTAGCATTTTGGGAAATGAAAAATAACATTGTCTTTAGCATAATAAATGTTTTATTTTATTTTATTTAAAAAGATTGTGAATATATGCGAAAAATATGGATGGAGCAATGGTAAATCAGAGAGAGGCATATGGAATAGATTTTGGGAGTGTAGATCTGGATTCATAACCCACTCAACTATTTAATAACTCTGACAATAGACACATGAGCTAATCTATGCTTTACTATTGTCATTTGTAAATGGAAATAATGATTATGACTGTGTCATGAGGTCATTATGAAATTTGATGAGAAAGTATGTAAAACACTTAGCACATTATAAATGACTAATATTTATTGTTCATTTTTTCTGCTGTTATTGAAAAGCTCTTTCCTATCTTATCATCTTTGTTATGTTTTGACACTAGTACCACTCTTCTAGGTTAGGTTTATATTATATTAAAAATGTCAACAATATAAATTTCACTTCTTATTCTTTCTTCAGATCGTACTAGTAGGATTATTATCTCCAGAAATCCACTGAAACAACTCTTATCAAGGACACCAATAACCTATGTATTGCCAAAACCAATGGCCAATTCTCTGCCATTATTTTAACTTATCAAATGTATTTGCCATGATCGAATATTACCTCCTTTTGAAGCATTTTCTTCTCTTCATCCCATAATACTACTTTAACCTGGTTTCTTCCTACTTCATTTGCTGTATTCTCTGGGCCTGACTTGCTATATTATCTTCTCTTACATTACTTCTAACTGCTGAAGTGCTTAAGTTATATCATAGGCCTTCTGATCTTCTCTATCTACACCCTCTCTATCCTACATCTAGGATATATTCTTGATATTTTCCTTTAAAAGTGCACATCCAACCCTTCAAGTCCTCTTGGATTTACTTCCAAATCATATCCTAATTATGTCCACTTATTATTATTTCCAATGTTAAAATACAGGATCCAGTAGAAGTAAAGCCTGCATGAGTGTGGTTGGTAGGGTAATAATATGGATGTAATAATTTATACTTTTAGTTTGAACATTTCACCTAAAATGTCATGTGGTATGCTTGAGTGTGATATTGCTGTTATAGAACTACATGCTTATGATTTTGTAATAAATGGTTTTGTAATAAAAAAAGGGTGTTATTTGTATTGGACACTGTATTTCTCTAGTACACCACTATTTCTTATTTCAACCTTGATACAACTTTCTATCTAGTTTTCTTGCCCTTTACCTGCTTTCCCCAAGGCCACAATGCACCTAAATAGTAAATCAGACCATATCACTCACTTATTCAAACCTTCTACTGACTATATTTAAAGGCACTGAAGTAGCTTATAGTTGATGAGTAAAATTTCACCTTTTCCAGCCAGAAATTTTACCTGATAAATAGTGAAAGATTGAAGTATTAGGAAATCACTATTTTTCAACACTTAATGAAATAATTGATTTGAGCAATTATCTTTAATGGGTGAAAGGTTTGAGTGAAGGATCTATGGGGAACTTTACAATAGAAGGATTAGGCTGTCACCACATAAAACCACCAATCAATCACTGAAAATGACACCCAGAAATTAAGTGTCCCCTCAAGATGAAACACATAGTACAGCCTATGTCTACTTTTCTAATCTAAAAGTTGTACTCAGCTCTAATTAAGAACTAGCTTCCATTTAAAGAAATATAACAGTTAGCCCTGGTTGGTGTAGCTCAGTGGATTGAGCACGGGCCTGTGAAGCAAAGGGTTGCCGGTTCGATTCCCAGTCAGGGCACATGCCTCAGTTGCAGGCCAGGTCCCCAGTGGGGGACACATGGGAGGCAACCACACATTGATGTTTCTCTCCCACTCTTTCTCCTTCCCTTATCCTCTCTCTAATAATAAATAAATAAATATTAAAAAAAGAAATATAGCAGTTAGATAAACAAGATAAATGACATCACAAGGAAGTGAGTTCACTATTAGGACATTCTCCAGAAAAATAGACTTATATTCATTTACAAGTGAATGACAGGAAGAAAAGGAGGGGGCTATTGCTTTAGAGTGAAAAGGGAATAAAAAATGTAATGTGCAAAATTTGTTTGGATCCTGCTTTGAATACACTGATGGTGAAAAGACATTTATGACATAATTGTATAAATTTGATAATAGCTTACTTATAAGATGACACCAAAAATTTATTGTTATCTATTTAGGTGTGATAATACATTGTGACTATATAAGAAAATATCCATACATTTTAGACATACATAATAAAATATGCATATAGAGGTAAAATAACATGATATCTGAGATTTGCTTTGAATACTAAGGAAATGAAAAAGAGGACAGATTAATTAACATGACAAAACATTTAAAATTAATGAATCCAGGTGATGGTTATATTGGGTTTATTACATCATTTTCTCTATTGCACATGTATTTTGGATTTTTTTTTTACTAAAAAGCAAACAAATCTCCAAAGGCTCCAAATCTCTTACAGAAATCTTGCAAGATTTACATTATTTGTCTATTATTCTGACTCATCTCTCCCCACCCTTCCCACTAGTCACTACTGTCCAGTCACTGTGCTGACCTCTTTGATTTTGAACACATACAGAGATATTTTCTCTTTCAGAGCATTTTAATTGTTTGTTTCTTCTGTTTGAAGTGCTCTTCCTCCAAATAGTTCCATGGCCACTCATCTTCTGAACATTGGGGGTCCAAGTCAAATATTACCTCCATGGATAGTTTGTCTCCAATCATTCTGCATAAAGAAGCTTCCATGCTCACACTCTACTACAGTACCTTATGCAAAAGATCATATCATTGTTTAGCAAATATTAACTACTTATTCCTATTCCACTGGATGAATATATTTTCTATTTGCAAATTGACTAATTTGGCCAATTGGGTATGATCAAATAATAAGCAAACAGATGAGAAATGTATTTGCACAGTCAGGCATTCTTGCCCTTCCTGATAGAGCCATGGAAAGAACTTTCTCAGGGTTGCTACTGCCCCTTCATTATTGATCATTACTAATAGCTGTAAAGTATTATACAGGTATTTGTAGTAATTGTCAAAATCTATAAATCTATCATAGTGACTGGCAAATAATAGGTACACTTTATTGAGTAAGTGAATGAAAGTCCACAGAGACTTGGAAATGAATTGATTTAAGAACCATTGGCCACCTCTTCCTGTATTAATGCAATACCCCATGTGTTGAGAAGGAGAATAAAGACGCCTTCTTAATCAAGGAAAGGTCAGGTTTTATGGCTTATCACAATTTGCATAATGGACTTTATCTGTCCTCTAAAAACCTTCTCAAAATCTTGCTGTATAGAAATATGCTGTCTCTTTCATCTAAGGCAATTCCTGACCCTGTTAGAAAATGTATAGAAGATAAAAGATAATGTAGATATAGTAAAGTCCAGTCTTCCTATGAGATAGTTCTCTTATTGTTTGTTTATACTTTCTATCTAAATAGAAGATTTTGTAATATTTACAAAACAATTAGTATTTATAACATGCCCCTTATTTTACAATTTGCAAAACTTTCATATACTTTTGACAATTTTTTCTCTGTGATGTTGAGATACTATATCAGGAAGTCATAGGCTCTATGTATCTTGATGCCACTGTTATTTCTTACCCTTAATAAAGTTATATCCAGGAATCAAATAGATATTCCACATATGAATGAATAATGGAAGATTTCCTGTGCTTTCCATGTGTACCTGGTCATCTTAGAAGGATCCCCTGGGGCAGGGGGAGTAAGAGATAGTGAAGTTTTATTGCTATAATTAAGTTGCTTATTAAATCTCATGCATTATGGGTGAGTGTGAAGGGCAAGCAAATTTATACTTTGTATGTTCTAAAATTATAAAATTAACTGATGCATCATACATTTACTGTTATGATTATTTTAAACTATAATCCTTATTGGTTATGTTTTAGTTGGAAGTTCAGATTACTATAACCTGTGACTGTATATCATGGCCTATTTCAATCCATTACTAGTAATTGTTGTTATGCTTCATAGCATCATAAATTCAGTTTATTAGTTGATTTTAAATGCCATCTAAGAGAAGTCCTCAATTCTCTTTATTTAATGTCATAACTGGCCTTTTTAAAAAAATATATGTACTTCTATTACTATTTTACCTTCATCTCCCACTCTTCATAAACTCTTTCCCACCTGAGTCATTATAACTCCAAAATCTGGCATGCATTTCAATCCAACATCCTTTTATACATGGCTCATTAGAGTCTTTATTCATTCTAAAATCAGTTATTGAGCACCTATTATGTACAGAGAACTTTGTTGGTTACTGGATCTTGAAAAGGAGCACGAGTTTTGGTCTTCCATTACTGGTCTTTTTTAATATGGGTTTTTGGTGAACACTTTAATGCTCTTCTGGGCCTGTCATACATGCTGATATTCTTTTTAATAACTAGAAGGTTTTTTGCTGAGCTTTATTCCTTTAGATAGATGTGGTATATCTCACCAATTAATCAGTGACCATATGGGTCTGGAAAATATAGTTTTGGAGTGTCAACAGTGTGTGAATGCAGGGCTGAATTGGGGGCTGCAATGGAGAGGAAGCACATCATATTTCGGAATAACCTAGAGAAACTGGCGAGTATGTAATTATATCCTCTGGACTCTACCAGTGGTCTTGGCTGTGGACCTATCCCCAAAACTGTTCCATATTCTCTTGGCAGGAGCAGAAGATCAGCCTCAAGTTGGCATCAAGGTTTTCAGAGTTTTAAAAAGCTTATAGACACTGATGATGCCAAGGAACTATGCTGGTGCTTTTGAGGTTGCCAGCACTTCTACCCTTCTCAATTTAATCTCTCTCTTAAAAATGAACAAACAAACAACTCTAGATTACATCACATTGGGAGACACGAATTCAATTTCTCATTGTCGATAGCTAATTGCCTCTTTTTTGGCTACTTCTTCTGTAAAATGAGGGATGATTTGCAATATGTCTTTCAGCAATGACAGTCTCTGAATCTATAAGCATATATTGAACTGGAGAAAGATACTAGCTATTGTATATATTTGTATGGCATTTACAATTAGAGCTATAGAACACTGAAAATGGAAACCCATGAATGAAGAAACAGTGTTACTAAACAAAGTAAGATTTGGCCACCTTTCATTGCATATAAATATAGCATAATAATTGGTGGGAAAGGAAAAAAGGGTTTTATTAAAAGCTTGCCTAATTTGGGGGAACTGAGGACTTCCCAGCTTCAAGCCATTTTCTTTTGTAAAACATAAAAAGAGGCCAGCCACTCCCAGGACTAGAATCAGTGTCCAGACACCCAGTTTTATTTTTATCTGTCCTCCTGGGGCCTAAGGCCTTTATATGAATGGGTCTCTGTCTTTCCAGCTTTAGGCTCTTTTTCTCTCTGCAGTGTGTGTTTGTGAGGCCAGGTTTCCATTATCCTGGGGGCAACTTTCTCCCCCTCCCAGGGCCAGGAAACACTGCCATATCCCTGTAGCCACTCTTGCATGGGGCTCCCTCCATGGGGCCCTGGCATCCAAGGCTACTCATGTGCCTTGCACCAGCAAATGTTCCAGGCCCACACATCTGTATGATACCTTCAAAGTGAGAGAATGGGAGCAGTTGATGGCCTGTGCCATGCAGCATGTAGCCACAGTGTCCTGCATGAGCCTGGTTCTGACTGGGTGAATAAGGGCAAGGCAAGAGCTGTGAACAGGGTCTAGTGTATGCCAGATCTTGTGAATTTTCTGCCCCCTCCCACTGGGCAAATGAGGAGAATGCAAAAAAGGAAAAGTCTCTCCACACCCTCTGTTTATATCTCCCGCTCCAAAATCCTGTGTACTGTGGGAGTGTCCAACTTGTTGGCCAATCTCGACTAACATACACCATCCACATCAGCTTGCACAGCTCTCTGGCCACTCTCCCTGCCCTCACAAAGATGGAGGGTTTCCTGCCACAAGCAGGGCATCATGCACCAGTTTGTTTACTCTTTATTTGGGAGTATTTCATATGCCAGCTGCAGCTTCAATCTGCTGTTTTGGGGTTTTCTGCAACCCTTCCCATACTTTGGGGAGTGTAGCCTCCTGTGCTGCCTCGAGGCTTCCTCCTCTATGACTTACATAACAAGCCAGAAATTTATCATTATTTTTTGTAGTCATTTTAATAAATAATTTCTATCTTTAGTACATGCACATCTCTTTAGTTATACAACTATTCAATAACCAAGCATAAATACCCTGTGGTAAGTAGGAAACACTCCTACTTTTGAAAAGTCATAAGATATAAGAATTGAGATGGTAAATTATTGCTAAAATAATTGAAGACTGGAATATTCTGATCAGCCTTGTCAAATAAACTGTCTTATTTTCCTTTAAAAATGCTGTGAGCAAGAGATTCTATTAAAGATAGAAGAGAATAAATATTGAATTTTCTAACCATTCCAAAGGCTTTCATTACAGGAGGTACACAACCTTAGAAATGGCAGAAAGGTCTTGATCCCAAGATAAAGGCAAATATGAATGCCTTAATTACTTAAAATATTCAGCCAAATAAAGCAGAATGATTTAAAGTCTGAATGACTAAGCAAAATGGAATGTAGGATTGTCTCCTTTAACAAAGCATGAGCAAGCTTTCTGTGCCAATAGCTGAGATCTTTTTCCTTCTCCACTCTCTCTAACAAAGCATCTGAGGGCTAGAAACACATTAGAGTTCTCTAGACGTGTGGTGTGGATGTTTAGTTTACATGAGGTAAAAACCACAACTTTCCGTGCCATCTTGTGCTATCAAAAAGGCTTACTGGCACAGAAAAGTTAAGGTTATCCAACCTATTCTTTGAGGCTCAATTCAAGTCCCATCTCTTCTGTGGTAAACCCTTTTTCTGATGAATTCTCCCTCCTTTACTCTTTCTCTTTTGCATTTATTGTATATGTCATGCAAATAGGATCTTATTGTTTAGTTTTTATATCACCAACTTTAGCAGTTTAATATATACTTTCAGATTCTTTATAAAGTTTATGAGTATAAGTCTTATCTCCCCAGCTCACTTTCAAGTACCTCAATAATAAGATTCTCTTCCTTTATGTCATATAATTCCCCAGAACTTCTAGAATGCTTCTGGGCACAAAAAAAGTGATTGATTAAAGGACTGATTAATCAGTGTGGTTAGATAAAAAATAATTCAGAGTGACAGGGATTATGTGCAAATTTCAGAAAACAAATGTGACACTGGATGCCTTGAAGGATGTGCCATTAGGATGTTTGATTAATGAATATTTTTATTTAATTTCTTATCTCATCACTGATAAGCAGACATACAGCATCAACATTAGTGTAATAGAAACTTTTATTTTGGGAACATAGCAGTGCCAGAAATATTATAACACAAAAAATGTAATCAAACCTAATCAAACTGATTAGTTATGGCTATCAGGGTTGGTTCTGGTTTTCATTTTTATGAATTTTAAATATCTGTTTATTCTTAGTTTTAACATAAGCTCATTTTTTCAGTTCATTTGGTTCAGTTTAATAATCATTTCTATGTAAATATAATATACCTATCTTCTTATTGTTATTATCTTACAGATTCTAATAGGGTCTATGATAGTTAATGTTATGTGTTAACTCTAATTAATATAGAGTCTCAGGTGTACATGGCCTTGTAAAGAAGAGCTACCCATGTTTGACACCCACCTTGCTTCAAGCTGGCTTAGCACTGTCACATCAGAAGTAAGTAACCATACTAGAGCTTAATTTGACCTAATGTTTATGCACCAGCTCTCACACTCTAGCTCTACCTTGCTTACTGGGACTCATGACTACTGTCTACCTAGTTGTACAGATTACTAACTGTACTAAAGCAGAAGAATGAAGGGGAAAATTAAGTCTGTCATTGCTAGGAATAATAGACGCCTTTTAATAATTTGTACAAAGGCACTATATGGGCCAGTAGTGGCCCCAGCTTGGCCATGGTTCAGTTCTTAACTTTGGTTTTAGTCTTAGCTTTGATCACTATTCATAACTTAAAACTCCCTGTTCCCTTTCAAACAGGTCTTTATGGACTCTCTCTGTTCATCTCTTACTGTGTCCATTTAGATAAATTTCCTTTATTACACTAACCCCATAATTCCTAAAAAGAGTCCAGTCTTAATGCACAACATGGTAAGTGCAGGCACAGCATGCTCTCTCCCTCCTGAATAGAGGAAATACTCTGGTTGTTGGCCTTCTGGCTATCTGTTGCTATCATGATATTTTGGTGAAGAGTTTTAGGCAATTCACATATTACAAGTCAATCTGTTCACTTTTAGCTGCAAATAAGATTATGCCACTCCTCAAAAGTGACCTTGTGATTTGGTTGGCTGTCACCAAATGATATTAGTGTGCCACAGTTAGAGATTGCCCTAAAACTGAAAATGTTGATCTGTATTCGAAGTTTCAATAATAGATTTTCCATGTTTTTTAATATATAAAAGTAGATATTTTGAACCACAATGGTGAATTCTACAAACATTAAATAAATTGTTCAAAAACGGTATTTTTAAGGTGAGGTTTTCTTAAAAACAATTAATTCTAAAGAAAAAAGATATATCTGGTGGGGGAGCTTTTGTTATTATTATCATGTTTTATTAGTTTTTATTAAGTTTAATACAAAATAATGTATGTTTCTTGAAACAATATTTGAACAATACATTCATGTAGAGAGTAAACTATTAGAACCCTTCTCAACCCATTGACTTAGCCATTCCCATGTTCAAAGGGTAACTAGTATAAAAAGATTGCTTTATTTCCTCCAGACTTCTTTTATGCACATTCAAGTATATATATTTGGACATATTTTTGTAAAATATTTTTTGCTTTTTTATTACAAAAATGGTTTGTAGTATTTGTATTGTGCTGAAAATCACTCTTTTGTATGCAACATACTATCAAGGACATACTTCATATTAGTATCTTGAGACTTAGTTTTTTATGGCATCATGGCATTCCATAGTCTAAAGGTACTCTGGTTTATTTAATGCATTATTAATTTGGACATTTTATTATTTCTTATCTCTTGCTGTTCCAAATAATGTTGTCATCACATTCGCATACAAATATTGCATATTAGTTTTTGACTGCTGAATAATACATTTTGACAAACTTAGCAGCTTAAAGCTACAAAATGGCCCTGGCTAGTGTGGCTCAGTGAATTGAGTGAATGGCCTGTGAACCACAGTGTCTCCAGTTAAATTTCTAGTCTAGGGCACATGCCTGGGTTGCTGGCCAGGCCCCCAGTAGGAGGCACGCAATAGACAACCAAGAACTGATGTTTCTCTCCCTCTCTTTCTCTCTCCCTTCCCCTCTCTAAAGTAAATAAATAAGTAAAATCTTTAAAAACAATTTACCTAGAGAAGACAAATATTAAATAAATACTCTGATACTATGACTTAAAAATGGCTTCCAATGATGAGTCCTTCTTCTGGGTATTTCCACACTTGTGTAGTCTCCTCATATACTAACAGGATTAGGATTTATGACCAATAGCATATGGCAGAAGTGATTTTATGTTACTTCAAATATTGTTATATAAAGCTATGTCTTCCATCTTTGGTATTCTGTCTGTCTGTCTCTATCTCAGGTCACATGTTCTTGGGAAAGCTATGCCATGAGCAGACTTATAAAGAAGTCCACATAGAAACTGAAGCCTCCTGACAACAGTCACATAAGTGTGATGTAGGTGGATACTTCAGCCCCTTTATAAAGTGCAGGCCTGGTCATAGCTTGACTGATGTCTTATAGGAGACCCTGAGCCAAAACCACCCAGCTCAACTGATCTCAAATTCCTAATTGTAAGAAACTGTGTGGGGTAATAAGTGTTTGTTTTTTTTAAGTGCTAAAATTTAGAATAATCTGTTACACATCCATGGATAATTAATACAAATATGTTGGCTTCAGACATTTCCAAGATTTTTTTAGGCATAGAAGAAAACATTTGATGCATATTTAAACACATGGCATTTATATCTCATATTTTGCTGGTCCACCAGGCAAACCTTATGTTAGTGATTATAAGAGCAGCTGCTATTTATTACTTACTATGTGTCAAAGAATATCCGAAGCATTTTACATACATCACCTCATTTAATTATTAAAAAAATCTTATAATGCATTACTATTTTAAATTTATAGATAAGGAAACTGAGGCTAAGGCTAAGAGAGTTTAAGCAACTTGCTTATAGTTACATACCATAGTGCTACAGTTGGAACTCAAACCCTGTTCTTTTTTACTGTAGTCTGATCCTAATAAATATGCTGAAGAAGACCAAAATGTTGGGTGGCTACAGTGCTGTTGGGAAAATTCTTCCTGTACCCCAAATGCTCACTTAATCACCAACCTCAGGGTTTTCCAAACTTGTTTTTACTAAGAATCCCAGTAAATTACAGTTTCCTCATGTCAAATATACATACTTGTACACTCACATGTACAGATGCATCTGAAATAAAACACTTGACAAAATAATACTAACCTTTATTTTACTCTGATATGCTCTATAATAGACTTTTTATGACATCATGATTGTAACATTGCTGGTTCACAATTTTGTAAATATCATACGCTCATTTGGAAAAGCACATTTCTGTTGAAGCTCATTTCTGGAAATTTCTCTTTTCTTTTTTTGGTTTAATATAAATTATTCAATGAATATTTATTTTTATTCATACCAGTATAAATATTAGTGATTACCAGTGATGGTTTGGCTAGAGTAGGAGAACTCAAAGTGGGATAATTGGAAGTGCAATTTGCAGCATTCGAAATCTAACAATTTGACCTGATTTTTTCTTAAGAAGCTTTTTTATTCGTTGAAAATATTTTAAATACATTGTCAATAGCTATAATTGCCCTTTTACCAGTCTGAAAAAATTGGAGGTTATTGGTAAAATTCTTCAGTTTCAGTTTTGAAGATCCTTAAGGATGAGACATTCTTAATATTGATTTTATGAAGGAGGAAAGAGGGTCTGTGGAAGGAAGTGAAGCCTTTTACTTGGTGCACTTCTTGCTCAATGATAACATCCAGCAATTTACCTATTTATAAATATAATTCATTTTACATAGAAGCCAGAAATATTTACTTTTTGATATATATATTCTATGTCTCTCATGGTATGAACAATAAATGCTCAAAAATGAACTTTTCTGACAAATGTTCTCACTCCATTTTGAGTTTATTCTGGTATATGGTGCAAGATGTTAGTCTACTTTCATTTTTTTGCATTTATTTGTCCAATTTTCCTAGTACAATTTATTGAGTAAACTGTATTGACCACAGTGTATGTTTTTTCTTCCTATGTCAAGTTTTAATTGAGCATAAATGTATGAGTTTATTTCTGGGCTCTCTTATCTTTTCCATTGATACATGTCTGTTTTTATGCCAGTAACATAACTGTTTTGATTTGAGTAGCCTTGTAGTATAGTTTGATAATAGGTAGCATGATTCCTTCAACTTTGTTTTTCTTTCTCAAATTTGATGTGGTTATTTGGGGTCTCTTGTGCCTCCATATACATTTTTGGTATTTATCTTACTTCAGTGAAATAAACCACTATTATTTTGGAAAGAATTACATTGAATATATAGACTATTTTGACTAGTGTGGGCATTTCAATAATTTTAATTATTCCTACTTATGAGCACAGTATATATTTCCATTTATTTGTGTCTCCTTCAATTTATTTCTTTAGTGGCATAATTTTCTGAATATAGGTTTTTTACATACTTGGCTGAATTTATTTCTAAATATTTTATTTTTGTACAATTGTAATGAGTTTTTTCTTTTCTGATAGTTCATTATTGATGTATAAAACTACAACATATTTCTCAATACTTACATTGTATTCTGCTACTTTACTAAATTCATTTATCAGTTCTAGTATTTTTTGGGGGGTGAAATCTCTAGAGTTCTCTACATACAGTACCATGTCACATACAAAAAATGAGTTTTTCTACTTTCTTTGAAATTGGATGCCTTTTGTTTCTTATTCTTGTTTTATTGCTGATGCTGAGTCTTCCAGTACTATGTGAAAAAAAAAAAAGAGTGGTGAAACTGAACATCATTGTCTTATTCTTGATCTTAAGAAAAATACTTTTATTTTTCCCCATTGAGTATCATGTCAGTTTTGTGTTTGTATGATGCTTATTGTATTCATATGTGGTCCCTTGATTCTCACTTTGGTCAGAGTTTTTATCAAAAATAGGTGCTGGGTTTTGTCAAACATTTTTCTGCATTTATTGATATGATGATATGATTTTTAGCCTTCATTTTGTTTTCTCTTTGTAGCATCACTGTCTGGTTTTGGAATTAGGATAATGCTGGCCTCATAGAAAGAACTTTGAAGTCGTTCCTACCACTGAATTTTTTGAACTATTTTGAGAAGGATAGGTGTTATTTCTTATTCTATTTTATCAAACAGATGAATGCTTGATTCAATTCATCTGTGGAGCTATCCAGTCCAGGACTTATGTTCATTGACTACTTTTGACTACTGCTTAAAATTCATTAGTTATAACTGGTCTGTTCAGATTTTTCTCTTCCTTTCTCATTCAGTCTTGATAGTTTGAATGCTTTAATAGTGTATGCGACTGGAAGATGGTGGTGATATAGGTGGGAGAGGAGTCCACTTCCCCCTGAACATGGGTGAAACACCTAGCTGATCTTCTGAGGAACAGAGAAAACAGCCAACAGTATACCAGCATATATGAAGACTGGAAACTGAAAATTGTAGAGGAAATTAAAAAATCAGACATGAGACAATAAAACCTGGAGCTATGAAAAGACCAGAGTTGGACCCAAAGAGAGGTCATCCCAACAGCTGAGACAATGAGACAAATTTCACTCTGCTACTCCAGAGAACTTAGTAGGTGGAAGTTGTAATCACCAGGATACCTACTGGAAGAGGAAACCCACCAACAAAGTAACCACCAACATATAACAACAGAAGAAGGTGAAGGAGGGAGTAGAAGCCACACTAAATCAACCAGGACACATCTGAAAATACACCTACATGGTGGACAAATTACTCAGAAAAAAAAAAACAACTCAACAAAAGCCAGACAAAATCCTCAAAACCTTGTACACACAGAAGAATGAGCTTCAGTACAATCTTCCCATACCCACACAACAGAACACAAGATGTGGTGGATGGAATGACCCTCAGTTAATCAGCTGAAGGGAAGGGCCCTCAAAGAAAGATGTAACAAGAGTCAAAACCCATAAACATGCAGAGAGCCAATACAAATGACAGCCCAAAACCAGTAAGCTCAGAAGATCAAGGAAACTGCACCACTGAATCTCACAGGTCCTCTACCATACAACTTCATGCCATAAAACTAGGGAGTCAGAACAGATCAATTTAAGAAGCAGAGGATAACAAGAAGAGTCTCACAAACAATGGGAAGACAAAGAAACAATCCTCAAATGAAAGGAGGGGAGGATGTCCCAGAAAGAATGCTAAATGAAATAGAGGCAAGCCAACTATCAGATATTGAGTTCAAAGCAATTATTATTAGGAAGCTCAATGAGCTCACAGAGAATTACCAAAAACTACAGGGAAACTACAACGAACTCACTGTAAACTATATCAACACAAAAAAGAAAATAGAAACTATTAAAATGGACAAGAGGACATGAAGTATACAATTTCTGAACTGAAGAACACAATAGAAGGAATCAAAAGCAGACTCAGTGAAGCAAAGAATTGGATCAGCGAGCTGGAGGACAAGGTAGAAAAAAACACCCAGAATGAGCAAGTAAAGGAAAAGAGGCTCAGAAAGAATGAAGAGAGTTTAAGGGAAATGCAGGACCATGTGAACTGTAATAATATCCTTATAGGGATAGCAGAAGCAGAAGAAGAGCAAGGAATAGAAAGCTTATTTGAAAAAGTAATGATGGAAAACTTCCTTAATTTGATGAGACAAAAATCATACAAATCTGGGAAACACAGAGAGTCTCAATCAAGAGGAACACAAAGAGCCCCACTTCAAGACACATCATAACTAAAATGAAAAAAATGCAAGACAAATAGAAAATCTTACAGGCAGCAAGGGAAAAACAGGAAGTAAAATACAAGATAGCTTCAATAAGACTAGAAGCTGACTTTTCAATGGAAACACTCCAAGCCAGAAGGAAATGGAAAGAAATATTGCAAGTAATGAGAACCAGAGGCCTGCATCCAAGACTACTTAATCGAGCAAGGCTCTCCATTGAAATGGAAGGCCAAATAAGGAGATTCCCAGAAAAAAAAGAAACCTCAAAGAATATATTTCTTCCAAATGAGCTGTGCAAGATATGCTAAGGATATGTTTTAAGAACAGGAAGGAAAAGAGTGAGAGAAAGAGGAACATAGGTACAGAAAAATGGCAATGAGTAAATACCTACCAATAATAACCTTAAACATAAGTGGATTAAATGCCCCAATAAAAAGACACACAATAGCAGAACAGATAAGAAAACATGACCCACACATGTGCTGTGTAAAACAGACCCACCAGAGAACAAAAGATCTACAAAGATTGAAAGTGAAGAGTTGGAAACAAATATTCCAAGCAAATGGACAGGAAACAAAAGCTGGGGTAGCAATGTTCATATCGGACAAAATAGACTTCAAAAAGAAGAGCCATAAAAGGAGACCCAGAAGGTCATTTCATAATACTCAAGGGAATATTACATCAAAAAGACATAACATTGTAAATATATATGTACCCAACATAGGAGCACCCTATTACGTAAAGAAAATCTTGGAGGACTTCAAGAAAGATATTGACAGCAACACAATTATAGTGGGAGATTTCAAAACCCCATTGTTGAAAATGGA
The DNA here is from genome assembly GCA_004027735.1 of Carollia perspicillata. Lineage (NCBI taxonomy): Eukaryota > Metazoa > Chordata > Mammalia > Chiroptera > Phyllostomidae > Carollia > Carollia perspicillata. The sequence continues at coordinate 39,622 of PVKM010003448.1, read as the reverse complement.
CAGATCTTCCAAACAAAATATCAATAAAGATATTGTGGAATTGAACAATGCACTAGATAAAATGGACTTAACTGAAATATATAGAACCTTTCATCCCAAAAAAGCAAAATACACATTCTTTCAAATGCACATGGAACATTTTAAAAAAGAGACCACATGAGAGGACACAAAAGAAGCCTCAACAAATTCAAGGAAATGGAGATAACATCAAGCATTTTATCCTACCACAAGGTACTGAAACTAGAAACCAACCTCAAGGAAAAAAACAAAACAAAACGTTCAAACTCATGGAGATTGAACAGCATACTATTAAACAATGAAGGGATCAACAATGATATCAGGAAAGAAATAAGAAAGTTTCTGGAAACAAATAAAAATGAACTCACAACAATGAAAACTTATGGAACACAGTGAAGGCAGTCCTGAGAGGGAAGTTCATAGCAATACAGGCCTACCTAAAAAGATTAGAAGTATTTCAAATAAAAAAACCTAACCCTACATCTACAGGAACTGTAGGAACAACAACAAAGGCAGCCCAGAGCAAGTAGAAGAAAGGAAATAACCAAGATCAGAGCAGATTAAATGATATAGAGATGAAAAGCACAATACTAAGGATCAATAAATCCAGGAGTTGGTTCTTTGAAAAGATAAACAAAATTGACAAGACTTTAAGCAGACTCCTCAAAAAACAGACAGAGGATGTAGATAAACAAAATGAGAAATGAAAGATGGGAGATTATAATTGATACCACAGAAATACAAAGGATTGTAAGAAATTACTATGAAGAATTGTATGCCAGGAAATTTGAAAACCTAGGTGAAATGTACAAATTTCTAGAAAAATATAATATCCCAAAACTCATTGAAGAAGAAACAGAAAGCCTGAACAGACCAATAACAGTTGATGAAATTGAAATCATAATCATAAAGCTTTTACACACAAAAGGTCTGGGGCAGACAGTTTCACTGGAGAATTTTTACAAAGCATTTCAGGAAAAGCTAACCCATATCCTCCATAGATTATTCCAAAAGACTCAAGAAGATGGAAGACTCCCAAACTCTTTTATGCAGCCAGCATTATCCTAATCCCAAAACCATATAAAGACATATGAAAGATAAAAACTTCAGGCTAATATTGCTGATGAATATAGATGCTAAAACCCTCAACAAAATATTGGCAAATGGCACCCAGAAATATGTTAAAAAGATCATACACCATGATCAAGTGGAACTAATCCCAGGGATGCAATGATGGCACAATGTTTGCAAATAAAAAAACACAATACACCACATAAACAAAACGGAATACAAAAATCACATGATCATATCAATAGATGTGTAAAAAGCATTTGATAAGGCACAGCACCCATTTATGATAAAAACACTCAGTAAAGTAAGAACAGAGAGAGCATTCCTCAACATAATAAAGGCCATATATAAGAGATCTACACCTAACATCATACTCAATGGACAAATAATTAGAACTTTCTCACTAAGATCAGGAACAAGACAAGAATGCCCACTTTCACCACTCCTATTAAACATAGTACTGGAAGTCCTAGCCATAGCAATCAGATAGGAAAAAGAAATAAAAGGCATCCAAATTGGAAATGAGAAAGCAAAACTGTCATTGTTTGCAGATGACATGATGGTGTACATAGAAAATCCTATAGATACTGTGAAAGAAGTACTTGAATTAAGAAGTGAATTTCCCAAAATGGAAGGATACAAAGTCAATATTTAGAACTCGAAGACATTTTTTGTACACCAACAATGAAATATCAGAAACAGAAATCAAGAATAAAAATCTCATTTGATATAGCAACAAGGAAAGTAAAAGTATCTAGGAATAAACCAAAGCAAGGAGGTAAAAGACCTGCGCTCAGAAAACTGTACAACACTACAGAAAGAAATTAAGGATGACACAAACAAATGAAACCATGTACCAATGTTCATGGATTAGAAGAATTAACATCATCAAAATGGCCACACTACCCAAAGTTATTTATAGATTCAATGCAATCTGTATCAAAGTTCCCATGACATATTTCACAGTTATTGAACAACCATTTCAGAAATTTGTATAAAACCATAAATGACCCTGAATAGTGGCAGCAATTTAGAGAAAGAAGAACAAAGCAGGAGGGATCACAATACCTGATGTGAAACTGTATTACAAGCCCATTGTAATCAAAACAGCCTGGTACTGGCATAAAAACAGGCACATAGACTAATGGAACAGAACAGAGAGATCAGAAATAAACCCAAATTTCTATGATTAATTAATATTTTACAAAGGGGGAAGAAGCATAAAATGGAGTGAAAATAGCCTCTTCAACTAATGGTGTTGGGAGATCTGGATAGATACCTGCAAAAAAATTGAAATTCGACCACCAACTTACACCACACACAAAAATAAATTAAAGGTTGATTAAAGACTTAAATATAAGCCGTAACACCATTAAAGTCATAGAGGAGAACATCAGCAGGAAAATCTCTGACATTCCACACAGCAACATCTTCACTCATATGTCCCCTAAAGCAAGGAACATAAAGGAAAGAATAAACGAATGGGACCTCTTTAAATTAAAAAGCTTCTAACACTTGGCTATTGTAAATTGTGCTGCTATGAACATTGGGGTGCATAGGTTCTTTTGGAATGGTGTTTCAGGGTTCTTGGGATATAATCCCAGCAGTGCAATTGAAAAAGCTTCTGCTTGGCTAAAGAAACCAGCATTTAAATAAAAAGAGAACCAACTACATGGGAAAACATATTTGCCAATGATACCTCAGACAAGGGTTTGGTCTCCAAAATATATAAAGAACTCACAGAACTCCACTCCGCCAACACACACACACACACACACACACACACACACAACAATTAAAAATGATCAAAAGTCTTGAACAGACACTTCTCATAGTGAGACATACAGAAGGCCCAGAGACATATGAAAAGATGCTCAGCGTCACTAGCCATCAGGGAGGTGCAAATTAAAACCACAATGAGATACACATTGCACCATTCAAAATGGCCATCATAAACAAATCAAGAAACAAATGTTGGAGAGGATATGGAGGAAAAGGTACCCCTATTGCACTATTGGTGGCAATGCTGAGTTGTGAAGCCACTATAGAAAACACTATGGAATTTCCTCAGAAAACTAAAAATGGAACTGCCTTCTTACTGAGCAATTCCACTGCTGGCATTATTCACTAAAATCCCTGAAACACCAATTCAAAAGAACCTGTGCACCCCAATGTTCATACAAGCACAATTTACAACAGCCAAGTATTAGAAGAACCCTAAATACCCGTCAGCAAATGAGTGGATCAAAAAATATGGTACATTTACACAATGGAATTCTATACAGCAGAGAAAATGAAGGAGCCCCTACACTTTGTGACAGCATGAATGAAATTGGAGACCATTATGCTTTGTGAAATAGGCCAAGCAGTGAGGGGCAAATACCATATGATCTCACCTTTAACTGGAACATAATCAACAAAAGAAAAATACAAAAAAAAATATAGCCAGAGACTTTAAAACCAAGAACAATCTAACAATAGCCAGATGGGAGGGGTGAGGGACAGTGGGGAGAAGTGTTTTCAGGAACTATTATAAAGGACACATGGACAAAACCAAGGGGTAGGGTGGAAGCAAGGGAGGGAGGTGGGTTTGTCTGGGGTGAGGTGGTGGTGGGGAGAAAATGCAGACAACTGTAATTGAAAAACAATGAAGTATTTAAAAATATTGTGTCAATTTTTTCTAGTTTATCTAATTTGTTGGCATGTAATTGTACATATTTCCTTATAATTTCTCTTGTATTTCCATGTTATCAGTTTTTACTTCTCCTCTTTCATTTCTGACTTTACTTATTTAGCTTCTCTCTTTTTTCTTGATGAAAGTGGTTAAAGTTTAACAATGTTTTTTTTTTCTTATCAAAGGACTATCTCTTGCTTTCATTGTTCTTTTGTATTTTTAAAAAATCTTATTTCAGTTATTTCCACTCTGACTTTTATTATATTTGTCTATTCACTTCTGACTTTATTTGTTTTTCTCTTTATATTTCCTTTAAGTGTAAGTTTAGATTGTTTATTAGATATTTTTCTGCATCTTGAGTTAGGTCTGTAATGCTATGAATTTTCCTCTTAGGACTGTTTTTGCTGTGTCCTATATGTTTTTTGTTGATCTGTGTTTATTTTTTTTTGTTTTTTTAAATATATTTTATTGATTATGCTATTACAGTTGTCTGATTTCCTCCCTTTCACTCTCCTCTGCCCTGCACACCCCCTCCCACCCACATTCCCCCCTTTAGTTCATATCCATTGGTTGTACATATAAGTGTTTTGGCTTCTACATTCCCTATACTATTCTCACCCTTCCCTGTCTATTTTCTACCTACCATCTATGCTACTTATTATGTGTACCTTTTCCCCCTCTCTCCCCCTCCCACTCCCCTGTTGATAACCCTCCATGTGATCTCTATATTTGTGGTTCTGTTCCTGTTCTAGCTGTTTGCTTAGTTTGCTTTTGTTTTTTTGTTTTAGGTGTGGTTGTGAATGATTATGAGTTTGCTGTTATTTTACTGTTCATACTTTTTATCTTCTTTTTCTTAGATAAATCCTTTTAATATTTCATATAATCTTTAGTGATGTTGAATCCTTTAACCTGACCTTATCTGAGAAACACTTTATCTGCCCTTCCATTCTAAATGAAAACTTTGCTACATAGAGCAATCTTGTATGTAGGTCCTTGTGTCTCATGACTTGGAAGACTTCTTTCCAGTCCCTTCTTGCTTATAATGTCTCTTTTGAAAAATCAGCTGACAGTCTGATGGAAACTTCTTTGTAAGTAACTGTCTCCTTATCTCTTACTGCTTCTAGGATTCTCTCCTTCATTTTAATCTTATGTAATATAATTATAATGTGTTTTGGTGTGTTTCTCCTTGGTTACAACTTCTTCGGGACTCTCTGAGCTTCCTGGACTTCCTGGAAGTCTATTTTCTTTGCTATATTGGGGAAGTTCTCCTTTATTATTTGTTCAAATACCTTTTCCACTTGTTGCTCTTCCTCTTCCCCTTCTGGTACCCCTATAATTTGGATGTTGGAATGTTTAAAGATGTCCTGGAGGTTCTGAAGCCTCTCCTCATTTTTTTGAATTCTTGTTTCTTCATTCTTTTCTGGTTGGATGTTTTTTTCTTTCTTCTGGGCCACACCATTGATTTGAGTCCCAGTTTCCTTCCCATAACTATTTGTTCTCTGTACATTTTTCTCTATTTCACTTACCATAGCCTTCATTTTTTCATCTAATTTGCAACCAAATTCAACCAATTCTGTGAAGATCATGATTGCCAGAATTTTGAACTGTGCATCTGATAGGTTGACTATTTCTTCATTGCTTAGTTGTATTTTTTCTGGAGCTTTGATGTGTTCTTTCATTTGGGCCATTTTTTTGTCTTGACGCACCTTTTACATAGTCAGGGGCAGAGCCTTAGGTGTTCACCAGGGTGGGGCAACCCAGTCACTGGGTTGTGATGCTGTTTGTGGGGCAGTGATCTGGGAGAGAACAATGACACTTGCTCTGCTCTCTGCTGTCTTTCAGTCACTTACCCCACTTCCCAAAAGCAAATTGGGCCCTTCTGGTGGTGATTTCCTTGTGGGTGGGTTTTTGTATGTTCTAGGACCCTGTGGGTCTCTCCAACAAACTCTCCTGTGAGGCTGGGAGTTTCTCCCACTGCCACCTCAACCCCCACAGGTGTTTTCAATTGGTGGTTTGAGGCTTTATTTCCCCTCACTTGGACTCTGGGTTGTTCAGTCCATCCTGCTCCACAGTTGTTTCTCCCAGTTTATTTGCAGACGAATGTGAGACCGCCTGGTCCACTAGCCACCACCTTGCTGCATATCCTCTCTGCCCAGTTGCCCATCTCCACCCCTCCTGCTGGTCTGGATGAATGTGTCCTTTTTAACTCCTTGGTTGTTGGACTTCCATACAGTTCAGTTTTCTGGTTTTGAGAAACTGGTGTTGGACTTCCATTCAGTTCTGGCTGCTTTTTGTTTTTAAATTGTTACTGTCCTTCTTTTGGTTGTGCAAGGAGGTGCAGTGTGTCTGCCTACACCTCCATATTGGCTGGAAATTTTGTTTTTCTGTGTTTATTTTTATTCAAGGTATCTTTTTTAAACCACACTCAAGGATATATTTGTTGATTTATTTAAAGGGAGGCAGGAATGGAAAGAGAAAGGGAGAGAAACATTGGTATGAGAGAGAAGCATCAATCAGTTCCCCTTTGCCTGAGGATTGAACATGTAACCTATGTATGTGCCCTTATCATGAATCAAACCCACAACTATGTTTGGTGTATGGGATGTCAGCCTAACCAACTGAGTTACCCAGCCATAGCCTCAATATATCTTTTGATTTTTTCCTTGATCTCATCAGCAACCTATTTATTGTTTAGCAGCAAGTTATTTAGCTCCCATATGTTCGTGTGCTTTTTAAATTTTTTTTTCTTGTAATTTTTTCAGTTTCATTCTATCATCACCACAGAAGTTGTTTGATATCATTTCAATCGTTTTCCATTTATTGAGACTTGTTTTATTTCCTAACCTGTTATTTATCCCAGAAAATGTTTCATATGCACCTGAAAAGAATGTATACTCTGCTATAATGGAGAAAAATGCTCTGAAATGTATCAATTAAATCCATCTGCTAACAGTATGTCATTTAAGGCTGTTGTGTTCTTCCTGACCTTCTGTTTGAAAGATTTGTCAATGGATGTTAAAATCCATTTCTATAACTGCATCACTGTCAATGTGTACCTCATTGTGCCTCAATATTTGCTTTATATATCCAGGTGATCCTATGTTGGGTGTATATTTGTGTTACAAGTGTTGTATCCTCATGTTGAATTGATCATTTTATCATTATATAATGCCTTCCTCTCTCTTATTATAGCTTTTATTTTAAAGCCTATATTGTCTGATATACCATAATTTGCCATGTATAATCCACACTTTTTTGCCCATTTTTAGGAAAAAATAAGGATGTGCATTATATATGAGTAATACTAATTCTGTATCCATGTAAATGTTTTTAACTCACACTTCTCCAAGGAGAACCTATACAAAGACCCAGACACATATGAAAAGATGCGCAGTGTCACTAACCATCAGAGAGATGCGAATTAAAATGACAATGAGATACCTCTTCACACTGGTCAGAATTGCCATCATTAACAAGTTGATAAACAAGTGCTGGCAAGGATGTGGAGAAAAGGGAACCCTGGAGCACTGTTGGTGGGAATGCAGACTGGAGCAGTCACTGTGGGAAAGCAGTATGGGATTTCCTCAGAAAACTAAAAATGGAACTGCCTTTTGACCCAGTGATTCCACTGCTGGGTGGAAGAACCCTGAAACACCAATCCAAAAGAACCTATGCACCCCAATATTCACAGCAGCACAACTCACAATAACCAACTGCTAGAAAGAACCTAAGTGCCCATCAGTAAATGAGTGGATCAAAAAACTGTGGTACATGTACACACTGGAATACTATGCAGAAGAAAGAAAGAAGGAGCTCCTACCCTATGCGATAGCATGGATGGAACCGGAAAGCATTATGCTAAGTGAAATAAGCCAGGTGGTGAAAGACAAATGCCATATGATCTCACCTTTAACGGGAACATAAACAACAAAACAAACAAGCAAGAAAAATATAACCAAACACACTGAAATAGAGAATAGGCTGACAGTGACCAGAGAGGAGGGGGGAGAGGGATAATGGGGGATAATAGAGGAAGGGCCATCAAGGAACATGTATAAAGGACACATGGACAAAGCCAAAGGGGTTTGTTCAAGGGCAGGAGAAGAGGATGGATGGGGCCAGGGGGCATGGTGGGGTAAAAATGGGGTCAACTGTACTTGAACAAGAATAAAAAATGTTTTTAATTCTTTCATTTATGCTTATGTATTAAAAGTATAATTCTGGAAAGCATAAAGATATCCATATGCAAAATAATACCCTGGAATATAATTCCCTAGAAGATAGTTTGTTGTATCAAATTTCTTGTACCTTGTATCCTTTCTTGTGTTTTGTAATTATTTGTTACAAAATTTCTTGTAGCACAATATGTTAAAAATAAATGCAGAAATTCCTTTATAATACAAAAAAAAGTATCTAAATGCAAATAAGTAATTGAATTAAAAAGTTAAACTGAAAGATTTTTGCCTGAGTGTTTGTGCCAAAAATTTGGGTGCACATTATACATGGCAAAGAGGGTAAACATTACTACCTCAGCTTTTAAAATATTTCTATGTGCATGAAATACATTTTTCCATGTCTTTACTTTTAGTCTCTGTGTGTCTATCATTCTAACATGGATCTCTTGTAGAAGAACATAGATAGATGTTTTCTTATCCATTCAGCTAACTCATGTCTTTTGATTGGAGCATTTAATCTATTTATATTAAAAGTGGTTATTGATAGGTACATATTTATTGTCATTTCATTCTTTATAACTATTTTCCTTTTTATCTTCTTAAAGAAGTTACTTTAACATTTCTTATAATATTGGTTTGTTGGTAATGAACTCCTTTAGCTGTTTCATGTCTCAGAAGCTCTTTATTACTCCTTCAATTTTAAATGATAGCCTTACTGGGTAAAGTACTCATGATGACATGTCCTTGCTTTTCATCACCTTGAATATTTTGTGCCATTTCCTTCGGGCTTGAAATGTTTTTGTTGAGAAATCAGCTGACAGGCTTATGGAAGTACTCTTATAGATAACTAACTGTCTTTCTCTTACTGCTTTAAAGATTTTTGTTAGTCTTTAATCTTTGTCATTTTCACTTCCCTGTTTTTTTCTTATAGTTCTTATGTCCTCTTTTATATTTACTTTCCCTTTTTTAATTTCTCACTGAGGTCATGCATTCTTCATCTAAAATCCTTGAGCATCCTTGTAAACATTGTTTTGAACTCTGTATCTGGTAGATTTCTTGCTTCCATTTTATTTAGTTCTTTTTCTGGGGATTTCTCTTGTTATTTCATTTGGGACATTATTATGCATTTTATTTGTGTTTAGAGAGAGGAGAACAGAAAGAGAAAGAGGAGGAGAGAAACATCGACATGCAAAAGAAATATTAATTTGTTGCCTCTTACATGCCCCCAACTGGGGACCTGGCCTACAATGCAGGCATATGCCCTAACTGAGAATCAAACTGGTGACCTTTAGGTTTACAGGCTGGCACTCAATCCACTTAGCCACACCAGCCAGGGCTGGGCCACGTTTTTTATCTCCTAATTTTGCCTGCCTCTCTGTATTTATTTCTGCATATTAGGTAGATCTGCTATGTCTCCCATTCTTGGTAGATCTGCTGTGTCTCCCATTCTTGGTAGCTTTATATATTTGTTGTTTTATGGGGCTCAGTAGCATAGTCTTTGTTATTAACTGAGAAAGGTGACCCAGGAATGTTGTTTGTGTGTTATGTGAGCCTTCCTACTGTAGTTGAGTCTTCATTGCTATTGGACCTGTCATACATGGATGGAGTTGACTCAAAATCTGGCTTACTGTGAAGATTTATTTTGACCACAGTGGATTAGCTGTTGTGCAGTTTTTGACCACATGAAGTAGAAATCACCTCAGCAGGATCTGATGCCTGCCGAGATCTCCCTTTGGATGTGCTGCTTATCAAGCTAATTGGGTCACGCTCTGATGTGGTTTGAAGACCACTACCAGGTGTGTTGTGTCTGGGCCTTTTGGGAGAGACTCCAGTCTGCATTGGAGTCAGATACTCCAGTCAGATACAATGTCAGATACTGCCTGTTACTGGCCCTGGGTTACCTGTTTGAAGCTACTAAGTGATTGACTGTTTATGGCTGCCTCTGCTGGGCCTAGGTTTGTGTGAGTATAGCCAAGTTGCATACCAATGTCAGCTTTCATAAGACCCAATTCACAAGGCAGGTCAGCAACTGGCTGAAAGCAACCTGAGATCCACCTTCACCTGCCTCTGTCTAATGGCTGCCTATTAGGCTCAGTAACTGAGAGCATCTAGCAGCACATGAGTCTGCAAGGAGGTTCTGAGTGAACTACCAGGTACAGATGAGTGGTGTTCACCAGACCAATGTGGATTTAAGTCAGTGCCAGTGCTGGATTTGATGCCACTTAGCTAAAGTCCCTGGGTACACAAATATTAGCCACCACATGCCAGGTGGCTGTGGACCTTTGTGGTAGGTAGAGTCTCAGGATATTATCAGTGTGAGGCCAGCAGAGTTCATGAGTCATAAACAGACCCAAATTTGACCCTGCGAAAGGAGAGCTCTGCACTGGTCATGTGTTTGAGGGAAAAATGGCCCCTATCCTAGAGCCATTCAACTCCATTTGTCTCTGTTTCTGGCTGGACCTCCTCTACAGCCCTATCTCAGTAGGGCAGGGCTTCTGGGAGTCAATAAGGTGGGATTAGTGGATATCTCCTGAGGGGTTGATACCAGACAAGCTTGTGGGAAGGGGGGAAATGGCCCCCACCTGAGAGCCAGACAACTCAGTCTTTGAACCCCTCTAGTCTGTCCATACATCTACATCATAAGCCCAGACAGCTGACTCCTTCAAGGGCAGAAACTCAGCAAGGTGGCACCACAGGGTGTAAGGAGGTTGGGGCTATTGTACTCCCTAAGGCTGATGCCATATCAAGGGGAATGCATACACAAGAAAGATGGCATCTGTTGGCCATGTGGGAGAGGGACTCAAAGACCCTGGTGGTTCCCTTTGGCTCTCTCCTTGGAGCCACACAACCCAATCTCTCCTCACACAATCCAGTCCACTCTAAGCCACCTTCCTTCCTCTGAAGCCCAGTGTGAATGACTGTGAGTGAGATTTTACGTTCTGTCCCTATAAGAGGCTGCCTGTGTTTCTAGCAGACTCCTGTCTCTCTCTTGCAGACAGAGTCTCCCTGAATTTCACAGCCATATAATATGTGGGCTCCTTTTCCCAGCTCTGGTGCTCTGGGTTGGGAAGCCTGTCATGGGGTTGAAACCCCACACTCCTTGGAGGTGAAGTTTACAGCTGAGATGTCCTGAATTCTCAGCTGTCACATATGGGTGCAGCCAACCCCTTTTTGCCTCTCTGTCCTTGCTTCCAGACCTGATATAGCTTCTTCTTAAATCCTTAATTTAATAAGACTTCTGTTCAGCTAGTCTTCAGATGGTTACTCAGGTTGATTGTGTGGTATTTTAGTTGTAATTACAGTTTGGTCTTGGGGAAAGATGAGTGCAAATGCCTCCTATTCTGTGATCTTAGACTCTCTCCAATATTTTAAACTTTTATTTAAAGAGGCAAATATATAAATGACTTTAAGTGAGATCTATTTGTTTCTATTTCACCAGGTTCTACAAACCCTATTGTTTAACATCTATCCATTTTCCATTTTGTTATTATCTGTTAGGTCCTTGAAGGCACTTAATCACATGGCCTCTGTTATCTTCTTTTGGAGCAGAGGTCATCTTAGAGGGCAGCACCATTCCTAAAGGATAGCCTAGAAATGGAGGGAATGACATTTTCTTTTGCTTGTCAGCAATATCTCGGAGTGATCATGGCATTTGAAGGATGGAAGCCAAAAGTATTATATACCCTGCATCACATGGGACAAGCCTACACAATTAAGATTTTTACTGTATTCCATGTGGTTTTTAAATGCCTCCTTCAGACATTCATGTAGGGATAAACCTAAAATTATCTGGGCATAGTATACAATTTCATTTTTTGTATGAATGGAAAGTACTCTTAACAGTTTTAATATATGCTGAATTTTCAAGAAATGCAGCTACTGTGTAAATCAAAGGGAGATCTTACCTTGTTTCAACTTTATCTAGGGTTCTTCACCACTTTCAAAGATCATATCAGTGTCAACATGATTTATGGTATTTGATAGTAAACACAGTATGCCCTGTATTAATCTGCATTTGTAGTTTACACATACATTGCAATTTTGTAAAATTAATGGTAATTCTTTGGATATATTTCTATAGCCATTATTTTGAAATGTCCAATATAAGTAAAATATAGTGAAAATATTCAGTTCAATATTTTCTTAAATCCAAGCTTCCCAATTTTAACTTGGTATAAGCATCTGAATTTTTCACTATGTTTTCAGTATATACATGCCAAAATATTAACATATTTAAATATGTGATATATTATGTTTATGTATGATCATATCATAAAACCCTTACCAGATATTTCCTTTTTAAAGTTTTAGTTAAGACATTACATTGAAATTTTTGTGTACATCAGTTATAGTATTGATGGTTTTTACAAAAAGGATGTTAAAAAATATTTGTTAAGACAAGGAGGCATTGGCCTTGGCAGGGTGACTCAGTTGGTAGAGTGTCACCTTGATACAAGAAAGTTGCAGGTTCACCTGCCTGGTGTAGCTCAGTGGATTGAGTGCAGGCCTGTGAATCAAAGGATCACGGTTCAATTCCCAATTAGGGCACATGACTGGGTTGCAGGCCAGTTCCCAGCAGGGAACGCACGAAAGACAACCATACATTGATATTTCTCTCCCTCTCTCCTTCCCTTCACCTCTTAAGATAAATAAATAAAATTTTTATTAAAAAAAAAAGAAAGTTGCAGGTTCAATCTCTGGTCTGGGTACACACGAAAATCAAACAATGAATACATGAATAAATAGAACAACAAATTAATACTCTTCTCCCTCCCTCTCCCTCTCTCTCTCTCCCACTTTCCCCTCTCTTTCTAAAATGAATGAATAATTTTTTTAAAGACAATAAGGCATTGATCTGATAAAGGTGAGGTGCACTGGTCTATAACTATGCAACAGAGTTGATCAAGCAGTTGTTTAAATATACAAGTTTTTAAGCCTTAATGAAGGTCTAATGAATTAGAACCTGTGAGGCTAAGGTCAGGAAGTAATTTGATTATTAGAGTTTATATTTAATATTATTTTGTATCAGTTCAGGTGTACAGCATAGTGGTCCAACAATCATACACTTCACAAACTGCCCCCCTGACTATTTTCAGTGCCCACTTGAAACCATACATAATAATTACAATAATACTGGCTATATTCTATACTCGGTACTTTGCATCTCCTTGACTATTCTGGTAACTACCAATTTGTACTGTTTAATCCCTTCCCCTTTCACCCAGTCCCCCAATCCACCATGCCTCCGGCAAACATCAGTCTGGTCACTGTATCTCTGTGTCTGTTTCAATTTTGTTTGTTTATTTTGGTTATTTAGAGTCCACACATAAGTAAAATCAAATGATATTCAACTTTCTCTCACTGAATCAATATTGTTAATAAGCTCCTGGGATGATTCTGATGCTGTACTTTTAAAAAATATGTTATTTATTTATCTTTAGAGGGGGAAGGGAAGGAGAGAGTGAGAGAAATATCAATGTATGGTTGCTTCTCATGCATTCCCTGCTGGGAACTGGCCTGCAACTCAGGCATGTGCCCTGACTGGGAATCAAACTGCGAACCTTTGCTTTGCAGGCCTGTGTGCTCAATCCACTGAGCTACACCAGCCAGGGCTGATGCTGTACTTTTAAAATAAGTTAATGATCTGGCATTTGGAAAGCATTGATCTCGATGTCTTCATCTTCTACCTTTACAATCTTGTGATCTTAGACCTAACCTCTTTTCTTCTTCGGAAAGCAAACAAATATATATTTATTCCATCTTTTATTTTGAATACTTCTCTTCACTGGTTTCTGCTTCTCTGTCTACACAGGTGCTTAAAGAATCAATTAATTAAAGTAAGCTTTATTTGACCACATTTTCTTCCTAAAACTATACTTTATTATTCACATTTATTTGCTGAATGAATGTCTTGAAAGTGTGTGTATCACCTCTTATCTTCACTAATATTAATTTCTCTGTTCTCAGTGACTTAGGATATGTCTTCTACCTTTACCATTTTAACAAAATTATTTTTCAAGTGATTCTGACAACACAATGATGTCTCAGTTCTTATCCTGCTCAGATTTTTTCAGCATTATAAACTTTAAAAATCTTATCCTGGGAGATGGGAATATGGCAGTGAGATAAGTCGGAATGGAGTCCACTTCCATCTGCACATGGGTGAAACACCTAGGCAATCTTCTGAGGAGCAGTGTGAACAGCCAATGGTACCCCAGCATATATGCAATTTGGAGACCCAAAATTGTAGAGGATATTGAAAACTCAGATGGTAAGGACAGTGCTTCAGGACAACAAGTTCCCTGGGACAAGGGTAGGGACTAGGGTTGCTGCAGCCCCAGGCCCAGTGCCCCCCACCCCCCACCCACGTCTGCCACAGGATTCTTGGGGGGGAGTCAAGTCGATGGCTCCCTCTACTGCCAAAAAAGTTTTGAGAAGCACCATGAGGAACCTGTGTGCTTGAAGTTGCAGCAGGGGAATAAGGATGAAGTGACAAACACATAGGGGCTGCATGTATCCACTGAGACTATGGATGCAGGCTGAGAAGAATTGGGTTGTGACAAGCCCCGAATCAGTCAGTCCTGGTCTGGTTGGAGAGTTGGACTGTGTGAGAGGCCATGCACTTGTTTAGAGCAGCAGGCTTGAATAGGAGGAATTTTTCAAAAAGAAAAGAGAAAAAAGAGGGACTCAGTGGTTGTTTGGATAATTATTCTGCAACAGCTACCCTTGCCTCCTGCATGCATACCCACAACCAGCTGCACACTCACACCTGAAGCTCCAGGGACAGCGGGCACCTGAATTCGTGGCTCGGTGGCTACCCATCTCATCCCATCAGCAGAGATCAAGTGCTCATACCCACAGCCCTAGGGATGGAGCATGCCTGACCCAACACCCACAGGCACCTCACACCTGAACCCTGAGCCCCAGGGACAGCAGCAGAGGAGGAGTGCTCCCACATCTGCAGCAGTAGCCATGGTGGAGCCCTGTCCCTGCAGTACCCACTAACTTTTTAAGAGGAAGACACAGATGCCCCGGTAGAGAAGAGCCACAGGGCTCAGGGAGTCCCCAGAAAGACTTAACTCAGTGTGTGTGTGGGCGGGGGGTAAACTAGCCTGAAGGGATTCTGAGGGTCCCTAGCGTCTAGGACAGCAAAGAGCATAAAAGGTGGTGTGTGAGCTGCCCCTAATTAGTACACCTCAAGGACAGTGCAACTGGTGGACTGAAGGCATAGGGTGGGTGCAGAAGCCCACTGGGGGCCCCACAGCGAACTGAGGAACTGGGCTGGAGGCTGGGCAACTGCAAAGAGAGCAACTCAGGAAGGGAGAAAAGAGAAACCAATCCTCTCCCAGTCTGCTGCAGCCAGAAAGACCAGCAGAACTGACTTGGCCAGTTTAAAGCCAGCAGGAAGCTCTTTTTAAAAATTATTTTTAATTCCTTCTTCCTTTCTTTCTGTGTTTCTTTTTTTGTTCCTTCTTCCTTCCTTATTTTTTTTTTAAATTCCCACAAGTGACACAATAAAACCTGGAGATGTGAAAAGACCAGAGTTAGAGCCAAAAAGGGGTCATCTCAACAACTGAGACAGTGAGACAAATTTCACTTTGCTATTACAGAGAACTTGCAAGATACCGTATATTTGTATTATTTTTTTCATTATTCTTACATCTTTTATGTTATTAGTATTTTTGTATTTCTCTACCTTCTGGTTAGTCTTCTTCACTTGGTTTGTTAAATTGCATTGTTTGACTGGTTTCCCTTGTTCTCCCTTTCATAGTGTAATTTTAATTTTCCATCTTTCACTTCACTTGTGTTCCAGTAGTACACTAATCTAGGTTCTGTACTTTCTATACTTGTTATTAAGATCACATAGATTCTGTCATATAATTGTTAGTCCATTACTATTATAAAGAATTGCTATTTTGTACAATTGGAAATATTACACAGTACCCCTCCCGGATCTTAGCTCACTTCACTGTTTCCGGAACTTTATTACTGTGGGGGTTAACTCTATTCTCTCACACACTACACCTATTTTCTATCATTTACTCTCACTTTACCTCATAATTGGACCTCCCACAAGCTCACCGTTTTCTAGATCCAACTCACAATCCTTCCCCCCACTAACAAGAGTCTTATCTTTTATCCACCCTTTCCAAAAAGTGGCTAGTAGGGTGAAATATCATGGTTAACACTATACATATCCAAAGGATCTCCTATCTCTCCTCTATGGGTTGATACTTTATACCATAGAACACACTCCTGCTATCTTAAAACATTTTGCATTCCCCCTCCAACTGATCACAAAAAAGAGTAGGTGGTTACTGTGAACACCACGAAACCTGCTGGAAGAGGAAACCCACCAGTAGAGGAACCATGAACAGATAACAATGGAAGAAGGTGAAGGAAGGCATGGAAGCCACTCTAACTCAAGCCAGGACTAATCTGGAAATACAACTAAAAGGTGGAAAAGGACCAATAACAAACAACTGAAAAAAAAGTGAGAAAGAAGCCTCAAAACATCACACACACTAAAGAACCAGATTCAACACAACCTGCACAACAGAATAAAATATGTGGTGGACCTAACCAGCTGAAAGAATGGACCCACCAAAGAAAGACCGAACAACAGTCAAAACCCAAAGACATCCAGACAGCCAACATAAACAACAGTCCAAGAGCAGCAAGCTCAGAGATCAAGGAGACTGCACCACTGAATCTCACAGGTGTTCTACCATAGAAGTCCATAACATAAACCCAGGGAGTCAGAACAGATCAATTTAAGAAGCAGAAGCTAACAAGAAGAGTCTCACAAACAATGGGAAGACAAAGAAACAATCCCCAAATGAAAGGAAAGGAGGAAGCCACAGAAAGAATGCTAAATGAAATATAGGCAAGTCAACTATCAGATATTGAGTTCAAAGAAATTATTATTAGGAAGCTCAATGAGCTCACAGAGAATTACCGGAAACTACAGGGAAACTACAATGGATTCACTGCAAACTATATCAACACAAAAAAGGAAATAGAAACTATAAACAAGAGACAAGAAAAAAATGAAGAATACAATCTCTGAACTGAAGAATGCAGTAGAAGTAATCAAAAGTAGGCATGATGAAGCAGGGGGTTGGATCTGTGAACTGGAGGACAAAGTATAAAAAAACACCCAGAATGAGCAAGTAAAGGAAAACAGGCTCAGAAAGAATGAAGAGGGGTTAAAGGAAATGCAGGACAATAGGAAACATAATAATATGCATATAAGACAGATAGCAGAAGCAGAAGAAGAAGAGCAAAGGATAGAAAACCTGTTTGAAAAAGTAATGATGGGAAACGTCCCTACTTTGATGAGACAAAATAGCATAGAAATCCAGGCAACACAGAGAGCCTCAATCAAGAGGAATCCAAAGAGGCCCACTTCAAGACACATCATAATTAAAATGGGAAAACTGCAAGACAAAGAAAGAATCTTAAAGGCAGCAAGGGAAAAACAGGGAGTAACATATAAGGGAGCCCTGATAAGACTAGTAACTGACTTGTCAATGGAAGCATTACAAGCCAGAAGGGAATAGCAAGAAATATTCCAAGTTGAAAATCAGAGGACTGCAACAAAACTACTTTATCCAGCAAGGCACACAATTAAAATGAAAGACCAAATAAGAAACTTCCCTGACAAAAGAAGCCGCAAAGAATATACCTCCTCCAAACCAACTCTAAGAGAGATGCTGAAATTTCTGCTTTAAGAACGGGAAGAAAAACAATGAGAGAGAGAGGAACACAGGAAAAAAAAATCAATGAATAACTACCTATCGATAATAACCTTAAATGTAAATTAACTAAATGCCCAATCAAAAGACACAGAAGAGCTGAATGGATAAGAAATCATGACCCACACATATGCTGCCTACAAGAGGCCAAACTCAGAACAACAGACTGAAAATGAAAGGTTGGAAACAAATATTCCAAGAAAATGGACAGAAAAAAAAAAAAGCCAGGGTACCAATACTCATATTACACAAAATAGACATAAAAAAGGAGAGCCATAAAAAGAGACCTAGATGGTCATTTCATAAAACTCAAGGGAAGAATTTATCAAGAAGTCATAAACATCATAAATATATATGCACCCAACATAGGAGCACCCTATTACATAAAGAAAATCTTGGAGGACTTCAAGAATGATATAGGCAGAAACACGATTATAGTAGGGGATTTTAACACCCCACTGTCAAAAATGGAATGATATTCCAAACAAAATATCAAGAAAGATATTGTAGCATTAAAAAATGTCCTAGATCATATGGACTTAACTGATTATATATACAGCAAAGAGCCAGAGAGCCAGAGAGACAGTCTTTCATCCTAAAGATGTAAAATACACATTCTTTTCAAATGCACATGGAATACGTTCAATGATAGACCACATTAAAGGACACAAAACAAGCCTCAACAAATTCAAGAATGCTGAAATCATAGAAAGCATTTTCTCCCACCACAAGAGACTGAAATGAGAAACCAATCTCAAGGGAAAAACACAAACTAAACACTCAAACTCATTGAGATTGAAGAGCATGCTATGACACAATGAAGGGGTCAAGAATGAGATTAGGGAAGAAAAAAAAATTCTGGAAAAAAAAGAAAATAAACTCACAATGATCCAAAATTTACGGAACACAGTGAAGCCAGTCCTGAGAGGAAAGTTCATAGCAATACAGGCCTACCTAAAAAATAATAGAAACATTTAAAATAAACAACCCAATTGCACACCTACAAGAACTTGAGGAACAACAACAAAGATATTCCAGAGCAAATACAAGGAAGAAAATAAGCAAGATCAGAGCAGAATTAAATGACATAGATACTAAAAGCACAATTCTAAGGATCAATAAATCCAAGAGCTGGTTCTTTGAAAAGATAAAAGTGACAGGCCTTTAAGCAGACTCATCAAGAAAAAAAGAGAGAGTACCCAGATAAACACAATCAGAAATGAAAGAGGAGAGATTGCAACTGATACCACAGAGATATAAAGGATAGTAAGAAATTACTACAAAGATCTATATTCCAAGAAATATGAAAACCTAGATGAAAAGGAAAATTTTCTAGAAAAATATAATCTCCTTAAACTTAGTGAAGAAGAAATAGAAAGCCTGATTGACCAATAACATTTGATGAAATTGAAGCAGTAATCAAAAAGCTTCCTATGCACAAAAGCCCTGGACCAGATGGTTTCACAGGTGAGTTTTACAAAACATTTAAGGAAGCACTAACATCCAACCTTCAGAGAGTATTCCAAAATATCAATGAAGAGGCAAAACTCCCAAACTCTTTTTATGAAGCCAGCATCTTCCTAATCCCCAAAACAGATAAAGATATAATGAAGAAAGAAAACTTCAAGCCAATATCACTGAGGAACACAGACACAAAAATCCTGAAAGAAATATTGGCAAACCACATCCAGCAATACATTAAAAAGATCATACACCATGACCAAGTGGTGTTTATCCAAGGGATGCAAGGATGGTACAATATTCACAAATCAATAAATATAATATATCACATAAAAATTGAAAGACAAAAATCACTTGATCATATCAATAAATGTAGGAAAATATTTGACAAGGTACAGCACCCATTTATGATAAAAACAATTAGCAAAGTGGGAATAGAGGGAGCATTCTTCAACATAATAAAGGCCATATATGAGAGACTTACAGCCCACATTATAATCAATGGGCAAAACTTAGAGCTTTCCCACTAAGATCAGGAATGAGACAAGTATGCCTGCTTTCACTTCTCTTCAATGTAGTATTGGAATTCCTAGCCACAGCAATCAGAAAAGAAAAGGAAATAAAAGGCATACAAATTGGAAGCAGGAAGCAAAACTGTCATTGTTTGGAAATGACATGATAGTGTACAAAGAAAATCCTATAGATTCCACCAAAAAACTACTTGAACTAATATGTGTATTTGGCAAAATAGCGGGATACAAAGTCAATGTTCAGAAACCAAAGGCATTTTTGTACACCAACAATAAAATAGAAATCAGGAAAAAATTCTATTTCATGTAACAACAACAAGAATAAAGTACATAGGAATAAACCTAACAAAGGAGGTAAAAAAAACTGTACTCAAAAACTGTACAACACTGAAGAAAGAAACTAAGGAAGACACAAACAAATGGAAGCATGTACCATATTTATGGACTCAAAGAATTAACATCATGAAAGTGTCCATACTACCCCAAGTAATTTATAGATTCAATGCAATCCCCATTAAAGTACCCATGACATGTTTCACAGAAATAGAACAAACATTTTGGAAATTTATATGGAACCATGAATGTTCCTGAATAGCTGCAGCAATTTTGAAAAAGAAGAATGAAGTAGAAGGAATCACAATACCTGATATCAAAATGTATTACAAGGCCACTGTAATCAAAATAGCCTGGCACTGGCATAAAAACAGGCACATAGACCAATGCAACAGAACAGAGAGCCCAAAAATAAACCTAAGTCTCTATGGTCTACTAATATTTGCCAAAGGGGGAAGAAGTATAAAATGGAGTAAAAATAGCCTCTTCAACAAATGATGTTGGGAAATCTGGACAGCCACATGCAAAAAAAAAAAAAATTAAACTCGATCTCACACGTACACCATACACAAAAAGCAATTCAATGTGTATAAAAGACTTAAATATAAGTTGTAAGACTATAAAAGTCCTAGAGGAAAACATAGGCAGGAAAATCTCAGACATTGCATGCAGCAATATCTTGTAGGGGACTCATATGTCCCCTAAAGCTAGGCTTATAAAGGAAAAGAATAGACAAATAAAAAGCTTCTGCATGTCTAAAGAAAATATCATTAAAATGAAAAGAGAACCAACTATATGGGAAAACATATTTGCCAATGATACCTTGGACAAGGGTTTGGTGTCTGAAATGTATACAGAGCTCACACGACTCCACTCCAGGAAGAAAAACAACCCAATTATAAAATGGGCAAAATACTTGAGCAGACACTTCTCCAAAGAGGACATACAGAGGGCCCAGAGACAGATGAAAAGATTCTCAGCATCACTAGCCATCAGAGAGATGAAAATTAAAACCACAATGAGATATCACTTCATACTTGTCAGAATGGCCATCACAAATGAATCAACCAAGTGTTGGAGAGAATGTGGAGAAAAGGGAACCCTAGTGCATCGTTGGTGGGAATGCAGACTGGTGCAGCCACTGTGGAAAACAGTATGGAATTTCCTCAGAAAACTAAAAATGGAACTGCCTTTTGACCCAGCAATTCCACTGCTGGCATTTTACCCTAAGAACACTGAAACACCAATCCAAAAGAACTTATGCACTCCAATGTTCATAGCAGCTCAATTTACAATAGCCAAGTGTTGGGAGCAACCTAAATGCCCATCAGCAAATAGCAAATGAGTGGATCAAAAAAAAACTATGGTACATCTATATAATGGAATTCTATACAGCAGAAAGAAAGAAGGAGCTTATACCCTTTGCAACAACATGAATGGAACTAGAGAGCATTATGCTAAGTGAAATAAGCCAGGTGATGAAAGGCACATATCATTTGATCTCATCACTAACAGGAGCCTAATCAACAAAACAAATAAGCAAACAAAGTATAGCCAAAGACATTGAAGTTGTAAACAGGCTGACAATGATCAGAAGGGAGGGTGGAGGGAATAAAGTGGGGAAAGAATGAAGGGTTTACAGGAACACTTATAAAGGACATATAGACAACAACAAGGGAGTTGTAAGTGGGGGAGGGAGGTGGGGAGGGCTGTACTGGTGGGGAGGGGTAGGGAATAGGCAGAAAACTTTACTTGAAAAAAGAATAATAAACAAACAAACAAACTATGGTACATTTACACAATGGAATTCTATGAAGCAGAGAGAAAGAAGGAGCTCCTACCCCTTGCAAGAGTATGGATGGAAATAGAGAACATTATGCTAAGTGAAATAAGTCATGCAGTGAGGGACAAATACCATATGATCTTACCTTTCACTGGAACATAATCAACAAAAGAAAAAAGTAAACAAAACATAACCAGAGACATTTAAGTTATGAACAATCTAACAACAGCCAGATTGGAGGAGGGGACAATACAGGGAAGTTTCAGGAACTACTATAAAGGACACATGGATAAAACCAGTGGGGAGGATGGAAGCAAGGAAAGGAGATGGGTTTGGCTTGGGTGGGGAGGTAGTGGTTGGAGGAAAATGCAGATGACTGTAATTGAACAACAATAAAGTAATTAAAAAAAAGAAAATCTTTCCTGTTAGGAAAAATTTTTTTTGTCTTGATTTTTACAACACTGAGCTTTTGTGATTCTCCTCTTACCTCTCTGATAAAGTACTGACAATTTTTTCTGACTGATATTCATCTCTCCACGCACGATGTATCCTTTCAAAGATTCAGTCCACAGATGAAGTTTCTATACAAATATATTTATAAAATTATGTCATAGATATTTTTTAAAGATTCAAGCCTATATTTTTATTTGTCTTCTGGGTATTTATTTATATAGAATATATCCTCAGGATATCTCAGTTTATGCATCTAAAGCTTAACTTATTTTTCCTTCATAGACTGGGCATAGTTCCTTTTTTTTTTTTTTTACTGGGATGGTTAGTATCATTAGTAAGTTACTCAGGTTTGAAGCCTCTGTCAACTTAAACAACTTTTTGTTATCTTTCATATATAATCAGTTTTCAAATTCTACTGCTAGTTCTTCCACAACCACCTGCAATACATCTTTCAAATTTCTACCACATTTGTCATCATTTCAAGCACTTGTTGCCTTTCATTTTGACTCAAGCCACCTAACTGTTCTCCCTTCTTCTAAGCTCTCTTGTACTTAACTACTGCTCAGCAGTTAACTACTTAACTTGTGAAGCCAGGCTATCAGTGTTTTGTTTTACCACTTACTGTATGACCTTGAACAAGTTGCTAGGTCTCTCTTTGTGCTTTAATTTTCCCATCTATAAAATAAAGCTGCCACGAGAATCAACCACATAAGACTGTTTCAGTGGTGAAAAGAAATGTTATAAATGTAACGCTTCAAAAAGTGCCTGAAACAGGATAAGCACTCAATAACTGTCAACTGTTATTAACTCATCAACTTATTGACATTTTTATCCAGGTTTATGTTTTTCTCTTCAAAGTCCCCAGTGTTCTCTACTATTAGAATTTGCGATTGTAAAAGTAGCCTCAATTATTTAGGCTCATTTGATATGATGTTTTGCCTAAATTAAACATGAAGTAATGGATTGTTTTTACTTTGCTCCCTTTGGAGTATTTTGATCAACTATATCATCATAATAATTACTCTCTGTCCAGGTCATATCATATTAAATACTCCTATCTTATAATATTATATCCATTATTGGATCACTTCCAGTCTTTCTATGAAATCTGACTGATTTGATGTGGCATCACATTTTTTTATTATGAATAGTGTATTTCATGATGTCAGTAACCATTTCTTTTATATATATTCATATGCTCAGTTATGTCTTAGATGCCATAATTTTTGCTATCAGCTAATAACGTTGCTTCCTGGGAGGCAAAGGAGAAAATGTAACTATAATTGAGAGCTGTGGTACTGATTTTGAGAATAATATTCCTTCAAACAGTGCTATATACAGTATACTAAGGGAAACTCTTTTTGCGAAGGTGAAAATTTGCATAAGCTCTATTTAAAAATATATTTTTCAATTACAGGTTGCATTCAATATTATTTTGTATTTGTCTCAGGTGTACAACATAGTAGTTAGACAATCATATACTTTGCAAAGAGATCTCCCTGCTATGTCAATTATACACTTGGAACCACATATAGTTAATACAATATTATTGACTATATTCTCTATGCTGTACTTTACAACCCCATGACTATTTTGTAACTACCTATTTTTACTTCTTATCTTTACTCTTCACTTCTACTTACTTACCTTTATTATCCATGTCCCCAATCTTTCTCCTCTTTGGCAATCATCAGTCTGTTTTCTGTATATGGGTGTCTATTTCTATATTGTTTGTTCATTTACAGCATTCACAGAAGAAGAATAAAATAAAGGCACCCAAATTGGAAAGGAAGAAATAAAACTGTCATTACTTACCTAAATTTTGATAGTTTGTCTCTCTTATACATTTATTTATTTGACTAATTTATATGTACTTTATAGAGTATATGTTCAGTTTTTCAGGGTAAACCAATCTCTTTTCTTTAACTAGGTTTGACTTTTATATTTAGAGTAGGTGAATTCTTATCTCTACCTTCACCACCCTTGTCCTAGACAAACTATGTGGGTTTGTGTGGATAGAGGTTAGATCTGTGTTCAGAGAGTTCATGCCCAATATAATTCACCCAGTGATATATTTAGTGCTCAAAATTAGTCACAGGCAAGAGGCAAAATACAATGCATTTGCCTACTGCCCTTCACAGCATTAAAAAAAAAGCAGACCCAAAATGGTATTATTTATGTTAAGCCATATCAATAAACAGACTTAAATTTACAGTTTGACTTTCCCAGAAATGGAAGCTTAAACCAGTCAATGGGGAACTACCTGTTCAACACTAGTTAAGTAATTTTACTTATAGACCACTGCTATGTCCTAAAGGAAAGCAAATTTACAATAAACAACCTTTTTTTTTTTGTTGTTGCCTAATATAACTTTCCTTATTCGCGTTTCCTTCTGCCTATAAAAGTCTTTCATTTTGTACATCTCCTTATAGCTCCTTTGTATCTGCTAGACTGGATACTGCCCAATTCATGAATCATTGAATAAAGCCAATAAGATCTTCAAAATTTACTCTGATGAAATTATTTAACAGCTTTAAGAGTATTTCCACAACAGGTCAGCAGAGTCATAGAAAAAATGCACAGTTGAGGAGAGAAATAGAAGGGAAAAGGGCCAGAAAGAGAACAGCAGGTGGAGAAGAGGGCAAAGGTGTGTTAGAGAAGAAACTTCTCAGCCTCTCCCTCCTCTTTCTCTTGGAAGTTATCTCATGGTTTTACCTGTCTCCATACAAGAGGTGTTTTCAGACTCTGGGTATCAGGCCCCTTCAATCACTGAGAGCAGCTTTGAAAAATAATTAACTTCTTAATGTAGTATAAGAAATCTTTAAAATCTTTATACCCTTAACTTTTTGAAATGCCTCAATTACCTCATACCTCCTCACAGTTTCTCGTCTTCTCCCCTTGACTTAGCCTAGAATTCTTTCCCCCAGATTACACATTCCTTACACCTTGTCCACACTAACCCTCTCAGTTCCTTTCTTCTCTTTACTCACTCCCTTGACCTGATAAAACAGCTGTGATCCCTGCTAATTAACAGCTGCTAAAGCAGTAGGCAATGAAGTAGCAGAGTGAGGCTTACCCACGTAAAATACATAGAGGTCAAAATATAAATTTTGATAAGAAAAATGCTGGTGGCAGTAAATGAACATGAAACATTGTCACTTACTTATTAGAAGTATAAAAATAAGACCTTCAACTTCCCTACCCATCATTTTCCTTGGGCAGCTTGTTTGACTTCATTGTTAGTCAATGCTCAGCAGAAATTTCTCACTAGGCTGGTTTACTCCCAATCTTCTATCTTTCCATTCTATAGTCCACTAGCAGTTCCTTTGAGTAGTAATAGACTGAAAAGTAAACTTTTACATAATTTAAACTAGTAAGAAGGCAATATGAATTTGTTGCCTTTGAATGATGAGGCTGTTATATTAGCTAAATCAAATCTGCAATTAGACAGAATGTTGCAGTATTTATTTAAGCAGGGATAAAACATTTTATATTATAGGGGACCTCATTCATTGTACAATGCTTATAGCAAGTACTGCAACAAGCGACAACATAGACTCTGACCTTAAAAAAATTAGCATCTACTTGATGCAGTTCAACATATGCAATGGGAAACATTTTAAAAGCAAAATATCAACAAATGTAGGTTGATTTTGGAGTAAATTGGGCCTGTAGTAAAGGTGAGACACTCTGCTTGGGGCAACAAGGAAGAGATCTGATGGTTGCCAGTTCAAATAAGTATTACATGGAAGGTTAATTTAGAAGGAAAAAATAAGATTTTAGGACTGAATCATTGTACCTTCTAAAAGTCAATGTGTAAATTCAGATTTGGCTTCAACACCATTTAGTAATTAGTCACTGTGTGGTAAGCTTTGGTAGGCTTGGTGATTTTGTATATGCGTTCTCATGTAATTATAACAGCTTTGTGATGATACTAATGCTAAGAATTATTTTACTAGACCAAGGTCTCACAGCTGGATATTGATTGCTTGGACTCTAATGCCTGATTTTTTATTCTAAATCTGGTGCTTTTTCAGTTATACTCCATAAAAAAAGGGAAACCTGGGAACAAAATAGAGAAATAAATTTTTGAATAGTAGACACAATAGTGCAACTGAGAATTAAACAATTAGATAGGAGACCATAGAATTTAGCTAAACAACACGGTTTATTTTTAGTGAAGAGTCCATAAGGAAGCAAGCTAACAAGTATTTGCTAACTCTTACATATGGAGAGCTCTTTCTTGAAACTTCAGAGCATTACTACATTCTTGGCGTTAAGACGGATTCAATACCAATGATTCTGGCTACAGTATTTCCTTTGGTAAGTTATGATTAGTATCTTACTCTAATAAATATGTGGGCTAACTGATTTCACAGTAATGTGGTTTCTGTTTGCAATGTACATTGCTATTGCATTCCAACAACTTTAGGTCTGCCATGAAGAACGAAAATAATTAGCAATCATAAGTGAGAGTCTAATAATTTTAATTTTATAGCTTTTGTGTACATCTTTGTTCATATAAAATTCAATTACTCATTAACTACAGAATCAGGATAATGTAGCTATTCTATACAGCCTTTGAATATGCACTTTAGATAGAAATTGATGGGCTTTTCTTTTTCTAAGATTATTGACACTATTTAAAGGGAATGTAGGCATCAAAAACCTTTCAAACAAAATGTCTTAACATTCACAAGAGAATATTAAAAGATGACACATGGCCACAGTAGAAAAATAGAATATATTGAATTTATAGGGTATAAATTTAGATAATAATTACAAAAGAAACACTGTAATTTGACTACTGACAAATTAAAAATAAATACATACACTTGAAACATTTGTTTATGTAAATGAATAATAAACACAATTTAATGGCAAATGACAATTTGGCATAAAATATTTGCAAATATATTGTAAAAAAGGTGAAATGCATATAATAGGTAAAGAACATTTGCAGATCCATGACAATTAAAAAGTATACACATAATAACATCTCAATAAAAATGAGTAAGGGCTACAGATCAAAAATTCATAAAAAAGAAATATGGATACAAATAAATGTGACGAATATTTGTATTTACTAGTAAAAATGTTGTAGAGAAAATACATGATGTTTATGTCTTTTCTTCCCTGTCCTCTACTTGAGACACAAAAAATAATAATAAAAATAAGAATATAGCCCTGGCTTGTGTGGCCGAGTAGATTGAGTGCTGGCCTGTGAACCAAAGGATAGCCAGTTTGATTCCCAATTAGGGCACATGCCTGGGTTGCAGGCCAGGTACCCAGTAGGGAGTGTGCCAGAAGCAACCACACATTGATGTTTCTTTCCCTCTCTTTCTCTCTCCCTTCCCTTCTGTCTGAAAATAAATAAATACAATCTTTAAAAAATATATATAAAATGAGAAAGACACGGTCATGCTCATAAAGATAAATTACTCTGTGGACAAGAAATAAGACTAAAGACATAGTTAGTGGTAACACCACATGCATAACAAGGTTCCAGTTTTAGATACAGGCAGAAATTACTGAAATTTTGACTTATGTGGAATAAAGAAGCCAAAAGCATTGCATATGTGGAGGGGCAGAGGTTAATTCACAATGTGAAATCAGGAAATAAGGAAGAACTCTTCTGATCCTAGAAAGAAGATATTAAAACCTGGGACAACTCAAACTTTTTAAAGCTGTATATCTATCTGGTCAACCTTTCTCCAATCTCTAGATCATCACAGTATGAGTGAAAAGAGAGCCCTTGAGCTCTCTGTGCTCTTGGTGTTTTATCTCTCCCTCACCTTCATCAGGGACTGGAGAGGAGACCCCAGCTTTAAGAAATCTTAACAAGACCTCTACTTGATCCTTCCACACTCACACTCACACTGGAAGACAGGCGTATCCCCAGATTTACAGGGTCTATAGTAAGCATGCTAAGAGAAGCATGCGTACCATATTTATATATATGGAAAAGTTGCATATAGAGCTAACAAAAATCTATGCGAAGTATTTCATTTCCTATCTTGACTAATATAACTTCATATTAGTAAAATCAAAACATATATGGGTAAGTATAGTTTTCATATGCTGAAAGTTGGTACAATTCTGAGAATACTAATTAAATTATTATTTTACATATCTGACTTTTTTATAGTCTGGTGGTGTTGAGGGTAATGAAATAAATACACACATAATTCATAAGTTATGATGCATTCCATTAACTTTTTATTACTTTTGTTGAAGAACGGTCACTAAAATGTTGTTTATAATCAAGATTTTTCCATAACCTGAATTCTATGTGTAGTTCTGATTTGAAGGATTATAAGTAATATGTTTTTAAATTTTCAAAATTTTACCATATTTTATATAAATTATAAGTTAAAATAAAATAAAAAATTGTTTTTATACTTTAAAGTTATTTTATTATAAAATAAATTAATATAATTAAGTAATATTAATATCAAACTTTAAAATAAAAATACTATAAAGTTTATACATTTTATTTAATTTAAAAAATATAAACTTTCTTAAATATTTATATAAAATAAGATTATTCACATATTTTTATTTTGACAAACATTTGTAACTACAGAAAAGAATTGGTATTATGTTTTACCCATGTAATGCCCAGACATATGTATACACACCTTTATGAATAATATTAATTGTTTAATAATGCAAAATATTCCTCATCCAACATGTGCAATAGCTAGACTTGTGAGTTTCTTAGAAACAATGATTAGTATCATGAAGAAAACAAGAAAATGAATACTGGGCACTATTCTAAAATAAAATTTTTTTATGTAGCACTCTGTTGCATTCATAAAAAATGAATAGCAGGACATGATAATTTAGCATTTTTATACTACTAAAGTGATTCAATTACTCATTCCTCCCCACACTAACTTCCAGAGCACCAGCCAGCTCTGACTATGCAGCAGTACAAACCATAAATCTTCATCCAATAGTTCAAATTCTTTGAGAAGCAGATGGTAAGACAATATTAAACATGTAAGAGATACATTAGGGGAACTGCTTACTTAAGACAAAAGGAAGGAATCTGTAGGCATGCAGCATCTGAGGACTGTGTAAGTCTGACCCCTGTAGGAGTGTGCAAAGAAAGGAAATGAAAATATAAGTAGGAAAAATCTCACACTTACAGTGCTATTCTAAGAAATTTTGGTCACATCTACGGGTATTCTTTAACCTAAATATTCCCATTAGAGAAGACCCTGCCTTTCAGGAATAAGCCTGCACATTTCCTTATCATGCTTAAATTTTAGTTAGGTGCAGCATGGGAAGAGTATGACCTTTATGAAATTTTGTGGAGGATCCAGAGGAGCCACAGCTGAAGGTATTGTCAACTAAGGCTCATAAAGCAAGAGAGTTAGGCAGCACATTTCTTGGTGACCAGATTTTATCAGCAGGAAGACTACAATTTGTTAATATATTGGTTTTCCAAAAATTCATCTGCAGATTCAACACAAAACTTATCAAAATTCCAGCTGGCTTTTTCTGTAGACATTGACAAACTGATCCTAAAATCTACATGACAATGCATAGGACCTAAAGTAACCAAAACAAGTTTTGTAAAGAAAAACACAATTTGGAAGACTAGCATTAACTGTTTTTCAAATCTTATTATAAAACTAATAATCAAGGCTGTATGGTATTGTTATGAAGATACTCAAATAGCTCAAGGAGGCAAAAGAAATAGTGTCATACATACGTATGCAAAAGTGAATTTCAACAATAGTGCCATTAAAATTCAGTCAGTGGGAAAAAGGAGTCTTTTCAACAAATGGGGCTGGAGGATTTGCATATCCATATGCAAAAATTAACTTTTATCTATACCTCCTAACATGTTTAAAAATTTAGTCAAAATGAACCATATCTATTTTTTACTGTTGCTCATGTATGATTGTCTCTATTTTCCTGCCACCACTTCCCCTTCCCACTCTCAATCCTTCTCTGCTTTGGGTTTGTCCATGTGTTCTTTATACATGTTCCTTGACAACTCTTTCCCTTCTCTCCCCTACTATTCCCCTCCCCTTCCCCTATGGTTACTGTCAGTTTGTTGTCTATTTCAATGTCTCTGGTTATATTTTGCTTCTTTTTTTGCTTTGTTGATTAGGTTCCTATTAAAGGTGAGATCATATGGTATTTGTCTTTCACCACCGGGCTTATTTCGCTTAGCATAATGCTCTCCAGTTCCATCCATGCTGTCATCAGGGGTAGGAACTCCTTTCTTTCTGCTGTGCAGTATTCCATCATGTAAATATACCACTCATTTTATACATAGTTTTTTTATACACTCATTTACTGATGGGCACCTAGGTTGCTTCCAGCACTGGCTGTTGTGAATTGTGCTGCTAATAACATTAGGGTGCATAGGTTCTTTTGGATTGATGTTTCAGGGTTCTTAGGACATAATCCCAGCAGTGGAAATGCTGGGTCAAGAGACAATTCCATTTTTAGTTTTTTGAGGAAATTCCGTACTGTTTTCCATAGTGGCTGCACCAGTCTGCATTCCCACCGGCAATATACTAAGGTTCCCTTTTCTCCACAATCTCACCAGCGCTTGTTGTTTGTTGATTTGTTTATGATGGTCATTCTGACCAGTGTGAAGTTTTAAATTCTCATTGTCGTTTTAATTTGCATCTCTCTGATGGCTAATGATGCTGAACATTCTTTCATATTTCTCTGGGTCAGGAAGAATTAACATAATCAAAATGAAACATAGATCTAAATGTAAAAATTTCTTAAATTAAGGACTGGCAAACTATAGTCTTCAGGCTATATTTGGTCCACCATCTGTTTTTATAAACAAAAATTTACTGGAACCTATTCTTGCCTATTTATTATGTAATGTCAATGGCTGCTCTTGTTCTATAAAAGCCAAGTTGGGTAGTTGAGACAGAGACTATTATATGGTCCAAAAGCCTAAAATATTTACTATCTAGTCTATTAGCAAAAAGGTTTATTCCTTTCTGTATTAGATGCAACAAAACACAATCCATAAAAAGGGAAAAAATGGCAAGTTGTACTCATTAAAATTAGAAATGTATTCATAAGTATTAATAAGACAAAGCTGAGAGAATGGAAACATAAACCATAGATGAAGAGAACATATTTGCAAATCATATATATGACAAGTGACTTTTATCCAGAATGAAGAACTCCTAAAACTCAACTCCAAAAAGTACAAATAACCAAATAACAAAATGTGTAGAACATTTGAGCAGGTTTTTAACAGAAGAAGATAAATGATAGCAAATAAGCACATGAAAAAATACTCAATGCCATTTGTCATTAAGGAAATGTATATTACAATCACAGTGAGATGTTACTACATACCAAACTTCAAGACTAACCAAGTTTTGGTAAGGTTGTGGAATAACTAGAACTTTGTACACTGCTGATGAGAACATAAAATTGTATAGCCATGTTAGAAAGCACTTTGCCACTCTCTTAAGTCAAATCAGGACAGACTCAGAGGTGGAGAACAGAATGACACTTAGTTGTGGTGGTGGGGAGGGGTTAGAGAGTAGAGGGATTAAGCAAAAAGAAAAAAAGACTCATGGACATGGATAAGAGTGTGGTGATTGCTTGGGGGGAGGGGATATAAGGGGATTAAATGGTAATGGAAAATATATAGTAAAGATTTTTTTTAATAAAAATAAATTTTTAAAAATATTAAATGTACACTTTCCATGATCCAGCCATTCTACTCATGGATATTTACATAAGAGAAATAAAAGCATACACCCTTATACTTACTTCTACATACATGTTCATAGTTTTATTTGTAATTTTCAGAAACTGAAAACTCAAATGTTTATCAACAAATGAATGGATGAACAAATTGTGGTACATTCACTATTGATACATGTGACATGAATGAATCTCTAACTATGCTGAATGGATAAAGCCAAATTAAAAAGAGCTCATACTGTATGATTTCATTTATATAAAATTCAAGAAAATGAAAACAAATCTGTAGTATCAAAATACAAATTAATGATTGCTTATTGGGGAATGTTAGGAGAGGCAGAAGAGATTGCCAAGGGACACAAGGAAACAATTGTGGGAAGTAGATGTGTGTATTAACTTGATTGGAGTGAAGGTTTGATCCTTACATATGTATATCAAAACTTTAGCAAATTGCACACTTAAAATGTGAAGTTTATTTTACATCAATTATACTTCAATATAGCTTTTTTAAAAAGTGGAGGGAAAATGTCCAGTGACAAAGCTCTACTCCCTTTGGGGATCAGGGCTTCTAATCATGAAGAACCTAGAATTGTGAAGATGGAAGGATTTTCCTCATTGGAAATGATGGAAAGTGATAGCTTCAAGCCCCTAATTCCTGGACTCATGTAATCTTCTTGGGCATATGATGTCATAAAAAGATCTCTAATTTAATATATTTTAGTGTATCTTGTAAGATGACACTCCTTTTTGCAGGGTACCACATCCAAGCTTTAGCTTTAGCTGTGCCATTAAAAGGTTATCCCAATGTTCTATGAAGCCAGTTGCTTCTGGGTAGTGCAGTATGTTATACCAACCATGGATACCATGGTCACAATGGGACCATTCCTGCACTTCCTTTGTTGTAAAGTGTGTAGCTTGGTCAGATGTAAGATGCTATGCTGTATAGGATTTTATGCACATGGATTGGGCCTTCCTTAAGACCCTAGCTGGTAGTGTGGGCTTAGTCTTTCAGACAGGAAAGGAAAATCTATACCTGGATTAGATGCATATCATTCCTTTGCAGACAAACCACTGCCTTTCTTCAGTAGATGGAACCCCGTGTAGATGACTTTCCACCAAGTGGCTGGATGATCTCCTTGAGGTGTAGAGCCATAGCAGGAGTTTAGTATTGGTCTCTATTGCTGACAGGTCAGAGATTCAGAGGCAGCATTAACTTTACTAGCTTTGGAAAGTGAAAGCCCATGCTGTTAGCCTATTATACAGGCTGTGCCTTTGACACCCTAGCCACTTGGTTTGTATGGCCATGGTGCCATTTCTATGGTGGTCAATGAAAAGGCAGGCTAATTATACCTGGATGAGTTATTTCCTCTACTTGTTTGTCCAACACCTCTTCCATGGTGGATGCATTCTTCTGATGTGTAATACAAAAAAATCTTTACATGTGTGCCCACTCCCATATATTCATATGCCTATATTCCAGAACTCTTTGTCTGTGATTTTCCAGTCCTCTTACTTTCAACCTCCTAACCAGATGGCTAGAAATGTATCATTTTCTTTATACATTTTTTCATCATCCTTCTAACAATGTAGAAGGGAAATATACTCTACTTCCATTCTTTGAGTGGTTATTAAAAATTTAAGGTGTATACTTAATGGATCTAAAGTTAGTCACTATTTCTAGTCTTCTCATGAACAATCTAAGGATTTAGAATTCTTTGACTCTGATCACTTGATTTCCATCTTACACGTTACCATTGTCTTGTATTTTAGTTTTATCTTGTTTTTATTTTATTTTTAAGAATTTGCTAGGGTGACATTTGTTAATAAAACTATATAGATTTCAAGTGTACATTTCTATGATACATCATTGTGTGCCCATCACCCAAAGTCAAATCTTCAATCACCATATATTTAACCCCCTTTACCCTTTACTACCTCCCTCTACACCTTATCCTTTTGGTAAACCACCTTACTGTTCTCTGAGTACATGAGTTATTTGTTTTCTTTGTTCGTTTGTTACTTTCAGTTTTATATCCCACATATGAGTGAAATCATATGGTTCTTGACTTTCCATCTGACTTATTTCTCTTAGCATGGTAGTCTCAAGATCCATCCCTGTTGTCACAAATGACATGTATTTCACTTTTTCTTATGGCTGAGTAGTATGCCATTGTATATATGTTCCATACCTTCTTTATCCAATCATCCATTGAATGACATTTCAGTTGTTTCCATTTCTTGACTTCTGTGAATAATGCTGCAATGATCATAGGGATACATCTATTTTTGTGAATAAATATTTTCTAATTTTGGGGGTAGATACCCAAAAGAGGTGCTGCTGGGTTACATGGTAATTCTATTCTCAATTTTTTGAGGAGCCTTCATACTTTCTCCATAGTGGACATCTAGATTACATTCCCACCAGCAGTGAATATGGATTACTTTCCTAATAAAACACTGTTATTTTTCACTCAATTAATATTTGTTTATTTTATGCATATTCTGTTTTACTTTTTTATTATTTTCTAGTTACTATGTATTGGTTTTGGGTGTACAGCTTAGTGATCACATGATCATATACATTGTGTCCCCCTCATATTTCCAGTGCCCCATCTGGCACCATACATAGTTATCACAGTATTATGGACTATATTTCCTATTTGTAGGATAAGTGGATGCTGTCTGGCTTCCTCACCCAGGTGTCTGGGTAACTAAGGGAAGCTGTGTTCTCATAACTTTGGAGGTACCTGACAACTAGTGTTCTCATATCCTTAAGACTGGGTTTGATAAACATTTCACATAACATGAAGGAGACTCGCATGCTCAGAATTATGTTATGTTATATAATTTTCTGGCATTTTGCCAGCTTTGTTCACCGCTAATTCTTAAACAAGTAGGGTCTTCTCACTAGACAGACATGTGGCTTGCAGGATGCATAGGTCACCCACCCGTGAATAAAGGTATGTCAAGCATCCCTGTGGCTCCATGCATTTTCTTCCACCTCCCCAAAGCTAGAATGGATTTGCCCAGTCTTGATCAGCTGCAACACACTATGCTTTACTTGCTTCCCCATGACTATTCTGCAAATACCATTTCATGCTTCTTAGGCCTTTCACCTCTTTCCCAGTGTTCTAACCCTCCCTGCTCTGGCAAACACCAGTTCTTTCTCTATATCTATAAGACTTATATTTTGTTTGTTCATTTATTTTGTCTTTAGATTCCACATATAAGTGAAATCATATGGTGTTTATTTTTCTTTGATTTATTTCACTGAGCATAATACTCTACTGGTACATCCACGTGGTTGCAAATGATAAGGCTTCATACTTGTTTATAGTCAAGTAATATCCCATTGTGTAAATGTACCACAGTTTTTTTTATTCAATTGTCTATTGATAGATACATGGGCTGCTTCCATAGATTGGCAATTATAAATCACACTTCAAGAGAAAATAGGGGTGAATATATTCTTTCAAATTAGTGTTTTGAGTTCTTTCAAATAAATGCCCAGAAGTGAAATCACTGGACCATAAGGCAGATCCATTTTTTCATCTTTAGAGGAAACTCCATACTGTTTTACATGGTGGATGCACCAATCTACATTCCCATCAACAGAACACAGGTGTTACCCTTTCTCTGTATCCTCACCTACACTTCTTTGTTGATTTATTGATGGTAGCCATTCTGACAGGTGTTAGTTGACATCTCATTGTGGTTTTAATTTGTACTTCTCTAACAATTAGTGATGTTGAGCATCTTTTCATATTTCTATTGGCTATCCATATGTCCTCTTTGGAGAAGTATCTATTCAGGTGTTCTGTCCATTTTTAAATTGGATTTTTTTAGTTGTTGTTCAAGTACAATTTTCTGTGTTTTACTCCCATCCCAGTCCACACCCCCAGTGCTCCACATGTCCCTCCCATTTCCACCCCCCTCACCTTTTGTCCATGTCTCCTTTATATTTGTTCCTGTGACCCCTGCCCCTTTTCCCCTGAAATTCCCTCCCCTCTCCTCTCTGGTTAATGTCATTCTATTTTCTATTTCAATTCCTTTGGTTATATTTTGCTTGCTTGTTTGTTTTCTTGCTTAGGTTCCTGTTAAAGGGGAAACCATATGGTATTTGTCTTTCACAACCTGGCTTATTTCACTTAGCATAATGCTTTCCAGTTCCATCCATGCTGTTGCATAGGGCAGGAGCTCCTTCTTTCTTTCTGCTGCATAGAATTCCATGGTGTAAATGTACCATAGTTTTTTGATCCATTCATTTACTGATTGGGCACCTAGTTTGCTTCCAGCATTTGGCTATTGTAAATTGTGCTATGAACATTGGGGTGCATAGGTTCTTTTGGATTGGTGTTACTGGGTTCTTAGGGTATAATCCTAGCAGTGGAATTGCTGGGTCAAAAGGCACATTCATTTTTAGTTTTCTGAGAAAATTCCATACTGTTTTCCGTAGTGGTTGTACCAGTCTGCAATCCCACCAACAGTGTACTAGGGTCCCCTTTTCTCCACATCCTCTCCAACACTTGCATGAATCCACTCTAAGAAGGCAAGCAATCCAATTAAAAAATGGTCAAAGGACTTGAATAAATTGGATTTTTTAAATTGAATTTAAAGTGGTGACATTGGATAGTAAATTTGTATAGGTTTCAGGCATACAATTCTGTAATATGTCATCTCTGTATTGTACTGTGTGTATACCACCTCAAGTCAAGTCCCCTTCCATTACCATTTATCATCCTTTTACCCTCTTCTACCAACGCTTTCCCTCTGGTAATCATGATATTCTTTTCTTTGCCTGTGGGTTTTTTTGTTTTTGTTGTTGTTTTTGTGCTTAATTCCTTCATATTTTTCACCCAGCCCCTTAATCTTCCTCCCTTCCAACAGAGGAGGAACTTGTAACTATGATTCTGTTTCTATTTTGTCTGTTATTTCATTTGCTCATTAGATTCCACATATGAGTGAAGTAAGTTGATACTTATCTTTCTCTAACTGGCTTATTTCACTTAGCATTGTGCTCTCCAGGTTCATCCATGCTGTTGCAAATGGTAAGAGTTCCTTCCTTTTTATGGCCAAGTAGTATTCCATTGTGTAAATGTACCACAGCTGTTATCCACTCATCTATTGATGGACACTTGGGCTGTTTCCAAACATTGGTTATTGTAAATAACACTGCAATGAACATATGGGTGCATATATTCCTCTGAATTAGTGTTTTGGGTTTCTTTGAATAAATTCTCAGAAGTGGAATAATCACTGGGCCATAAGGCAGATCTAATTTTAATTTACTGAGATAACCCCATACTGCTATCTGCAGTGACTCCACCAGTCTGTTTTTGCACCAACTTTAGCCAGTGCATGAGTTTTCATTTTTCTCCACATCCTCATTAGCACTTGTTTGTTGATTTATTGGTGATTTCCATTCTGACAGTGTGAGGTGCTACCTCATTGTGGTTTTGATTTGCATTAAAGAAATGGATTGCTTTTCTTGTATTGTCTTTTATTGTCTTGTATTGCTTTTCTTGTATTTTCTTGTAGTGGTATAAGTTCTTTATAAAATTTAAATATTAAACCATTATCAGATGAATCATTGGCAAATGTGTTCTCCCATTTAGTGGGATGTCTCTTATTTTGTTGATGGTTTCCTTTGCTATGCAAAAACTTTTTAGTTTCACATAGTGCTGTTTGTTTGTTTTATTTTTTCCTTGCCTGAAATAACATATCAACTTGACTAAATGGAAAAGTGTCTTAATGATACAAGGTACAGCCAAGAGGGGGGCCCCCAAAAAGGATTTAAAATGGGGCCCAGAACTCAAGGTGTCTAGGAAATATTAGAGAGACATATAAGATGTCCTCACCCCTTCCCCTACAGGTGTGAGTTGGGGGAAGGGACACAAGGAGCAGGGCATGTAAGGCTGTTTTGTACAGGCGCAGCCTTGCAGCTAATCCATGGCATGATCATTTAACATATCTATAGCCTTTGGTGGGTCTCTTGGATATGTTAAATAGCTGTGGCCCTGCTTGGAGCTGGGGGGATTGGAAGTCACTTCCCCCCAAGATATAAGTGGGGGGCAGGTCCCCCGAGTTACAGCACCTGTGTGGGAACTGGAAGAAGATTGCCTCCAGGATATTGGTCCATATCTGCTCAGACTCACGATGGCAGCCCAGTAAACTTGGGATAATACAGGGATGCTGGTAGGTGTAACTAACTGTAGGAGGAGTGGGAAATGGGGCTACAGAGGAAGATTGGTGCGGGGATTTAAACCCAGACACAGCAGCCATTAAGGGGGAACCACGCAGTCTTAGCGAGAGTACAGATCCTCTCACAGCTTTTCAACGGGGGAACCATGTGGTCTTAGTGAGAGTGCAGACCCCTTTGCAGCTTTGGTGAAGGAAAAAGGAGACTTTGCCTGGACAAATGGGTACAAAGAACTCTTTCCAGTAGACCATGAGAAGGTGCCACATGGCTTTGGATTAATTGGATATCCTGCCTGGACGGTGACACGGCTGATGGTGCCAGCGGCCTGGAAACAT
Organism: Carollia perspicillata; assembly: GCA_004027735.1. Taxonomy (NCBI): domain Eukaryota; kingdom Metazoa; phylum Chordata; class Mammalia; order Chiroptera; family Phyllostomidae; genus Carollia; species Carollia perspicillata. Next base: position 1,124 of record PVKM010003448.1, on the reverse strand, counting down.
GGACTTGTACTCTTTCCCTAAGTTATGGTACCCTGAATTATGGTGGGGGGGGAGACAGGAACTGGTGAGTGCATCTGTGGGTATCTTAAAGGACTTTGATATTTTAATGAAGATGTTAGGTCACTACTTTAAGTCTGTATAGCCTTAAATAAACATTTGCTTTCCTTTTCACAAATCTCTGGCATTGAGAGATATCTTTCCAATTGGTGGCTGACACACAAGCCCAGTAGGTGGTCTGGATGGTATTAGTATACCATCCTCCAGAGCCCGGGCCCCTGTATATGTATGAGACTGTTGTGTAACATTAACAACATTCTTGTGAAGAAAATCATATACTTAATACTAATAGTGTAAGCATAAATGAACAAGAGAACACGGCACAGTTTATAATTACACTCTTAGTGTAAGCTTTCATCAGCCACACAAAGAAATATAAAAATATATGATTATATGTATATAAACAATATCAAGCATATGAAAACAATGAAGTCAGTTTTAAAAAGTTCTATGGTATCAAGAAGAATATTTTACATACAGTTTACATCTGCTGTTATAAATAATGAAGTTGACTTACATATTTGTTGTGCCTTAAGATAATAGTGTAATAGTGTGAAGTATAATATTACAAAGTATAATACTAGAAAATCATAATGAGCACAAGCCATATAAAAATTAAACATTGAGGAGGATTCTGAAAGTGGTGTTTAGGGAGGTGGGAGTGGAACCCACTTGCCCCTGTACCTGGCTGGAACACCTAGCTGATCCTCTGAGGAACAGACTGAACATAAAATGAATCCCAGCTTATATGAAGTTTGGAGACCAAAACCATAGAGGGTGTTGAAAAACAGACAGTAAGGATGTTGTGTTGGGATGGTGAGATCCCTAGAACCTGCGTAGGAACCAAGGTTGTTGCAGTCCCTGGCCTGGTGTCTGGTACCTGGCACCAGGGTTGGTGGGTGACAGAGGAGCTTTGGGGGAGAGCCAGACCAGCAGCTCCCTCCTGTACCAGAGCAGGGAAGACAGTCTGGCACCAGGAGAGACAGGGATGCTTGAAGTCACTAGGGGGAATAAAAGTGAAGTGGAAGATGCACAGAAGTGGTGATCACTTGCCGGGAATGTGATTG
>PVKM010003447.1:0-57556 GCA_004027735.1 Carollia perspicillata | reverse complement strand
TGTTTTCTGTAAAAGGTAACCACCTAAAGCAACCTATGCATAGTAAATGAGGACCATCATGTAATGTGCCGAGAAACCCAATAAAGGCCAGTCCCAGAAAGGGTGGCAGCTTTTGCTCCCCTTGAGAGAAAAAGCGATGCTGTCCCTTTTCCTCCACAGGACTCGGTAGTCCATGTGAATGTCTCATTTCATCCATAATAATACAGACACTGCAGACACATCATGCAAGCAATGAAAACCAAAGGCCTGCAACCAAGACTACTTTACCCAGCAATGCCTCAATTAAAATGTAAGGCTAGCCCTGGCTGGTGTAGCTAAGTGGATTGAGCATGGGCCTGTGAAGCAAAGGGTCACCAGTTAGATTCCCAGTCAGGGCACATGCCTGGGTTGCAGGCCAGGTCCCCAGTAGGGGACACATGAGAGGCAACCACACATTGCTATTTCTCTCCCACTCTTTCTCCTTCTCTTCGCCTCTCTCTAAAAATAATAAAATATTTTTTAAAGGAAGGCCAAATAAGGAATTTCCCAGACAAAAGAAGCCTCAAAGAATATACCTCCTCCAAATCAGCTCTGCAAGAGATGCTAAAGAGTCTGCTTTAAGAACAGGAAGAAAAACAGTGAGAGAGAGAGAAGCACACAGGTACAGAAAATGGCAATGAATAAGTACCTATCAATAATAACCTTAAAGGTAAACGGATTAATTGCCCCAATCAAAAGACATAGAACAACGGAATGGCTACAAAAACATGACCCACACATGCTGCCTACAAGAGACTCACCTCAGAACAGAAACCTACACAGCTTGAAAGTGCAGGACTGGAAACAAATATTCTAAGCAAGCAAAAAGGAAAAAAAATAAAGCTGGGATAGCAGTACTCATATCAGACAAAATAGACTTCAAAAAAAGGGCCATTAGGAGAGACCCGAAAGGTCACTTCATTATACTCAAAGGAAGAATCCATCAAGAAGACATCAACATTATAAATACATACGCGCCCAACATAGGAGCACCCAAATATGTAAAGAAAATCTTGGAGGATATCTAGAAAGATATTGACAGCAACACAATTATAGTAGGGGATTTTAAAACCCCACTGTCAAAAATGGATAGATCTTCCAAACAAAATATCAACAAAGATATTGTGGCATTGAACAATGTCCTAGATGAAACAGACTTAACTGATACATATACAGCCTTTCATTCCCAAAAAGCAAAATACACATTCTTTTCAAATGCATATACAATATATTCAAAGATAGACCACATGATAGGACACAAAACAAGCCTCATCAAATTCAACAAAATTTAAATCACATTAAGCATTTTCTCTGACCACAAGCAACTAAAACTAGAAACAAATCTCAAGGAAATAATCCCAAAACATTAAAACTGATGGAGATTGAACAGCATGCTATTAAACAATGAATGGGCCATGAATGAGATTATTGAAGAAATCAAAAGGTTTCTGAAAACAGGTGAAAATGAATTCACAACAATCCAAAACTTATGGGGCACAATGAAAGATGTCCTGAGAGAGAAGTTCATAGTGACACAGGCCAATCTAAAAAAAACAATAGAAACATTTCAAATAAATGAACTACACCTATCCCTACAAGAACTCAAGGAAAAACAACAAAGATAGCCCACAGCAAGTAGAAGGAAGGAAACATCCAAATTCATAGCAGAATTAAATGGCATTGAGGCTAAAAGCACAATTCTAAATATCAGTAAGTCCAGGAGTTATTTTTTTGAAAAGATAAACAAAATCAACAAGCCTTTAAACAGACTCATCAAGATAGAAAGAGAGAAGAGCCAAATAAACACAATCAGAAAAAAAAAAATGTGGGATTACAACTGATACCACAGAAATACAAAGGATTGTAAGAAATTGCTACAAAGAACTATATGTAAAGAAATTTGGAAACCTAGGTGAAATGGTCAAACTTCTATAAAAATATAATTTTCCAAAACTCAATGGAGAAGAAGCAGAAAGCCTGAACAGATCAGTAACAGCTGATGAAATTGAAGCAGTAATCAAAAAATTCCCAGCACACAAAAGCCCTGGACTAAATGGTTTCACAGGAGAGTTTTATAAAACATTTAAGGAACAGCTAACCCCTACCCTTCACAGATTACTCCAAAATTTCAAGAAGGTGGAAAACTCCCAAACTTTTTTTATGAAATCAGCATCATCCTAATCCTAAAACCAGATAAACACATAACAAAGAAAAGAACCTTCAGGCCACTGATGTACATAGAAGCTAAAATCCTCAATAAAATATTGGCATGCCCTGGCTGGTGTAGCTCAGTGGATTGAGCACAGGCCTGTGAAGCAAAGGGTCACTGGTTCGATTCCCAGTCAGGGCACATGCCTGGGTTGCAGGCCAGGTCCCCAGTGGGGGACACATGAGGGGCAACCACACATTGATGTTTCTCTCCCACTCTTTCTCCTTCCCTTCCCCTCTCTCTAAAAATAAATAAATAAATAATATTTTAAAAAATTGGCAAACTCCATCTAGTAATACGTTAAAAAGATCATACACCATGATCAACAGGGATTCTTCTGAGGGATGCAAGGATGGTACAATATTTGCAAATCAATAAACATAATACATCATATAAAGAAAAGGAAAGACAAAAATCACATGATCATGTCAATAGATGGGGACAAAGCATTTGATAAGATATAGCATCCATTTATGATTAAAACTCTAAGCAAAGTGGGAATAGAGGGAGCATTCCTCAACAAAATAGAGACCATATATGTAAGTCCCATAGCCAACGTCATACTCAATGGGAAAAAACTAAAAGCTTTCCCACTAAGATCAAGAACAAGACAAGGTTCTCCACTTTCACCAGTTCTATTCAACGTAGTATTAGAAGTCCTAGCCACAGCAATCAGGCAAGAAAAAGAAATAAAAGGCATCCAAATTGGAAAGCAGGAAGCAAAATTGCCACTGTTTACAGATGACATGATAGTGTTCATAAAAAGTCCTACAGACTCCACCAAAAATCTTCTAACCCTCATGAATAAATTTGGCAAAGCAGCAAAGTCAATACTCAGAAATCAAAGGCATGTTTGTATGCCAACAATGAAATATCAGAAACCAAAATTAGAAAAAAAATCCTATTTGATATAGCAACAAGAAAAATGAAGTACGTAGGAATAAAGCTTACCTAGGAGGTAAGAAAGCTATACTCAGAAAGCTCTACGACACTGGAGAAAGAAATTAAGACAGACACAAACAAATGGAAGCATATGCCATGTTCATGGATGGAAGAATTATCATCAAAAGGTCCATACTACCCAAAGCAATTTATAGATTCAATGCAACCCCTATTAAAGTACCAATGGCATATTTCATAGATATAGAGCAAACATTTCAAAAATTTATATGGAATCATAAATGACCCTGAATAACTACAGCAATTTTGAGAAAGAACAAAGTAGAAGGGATCACAATACCTGATATCAAACTGTATTACAAGGCTGCTATAATCAAAAAAGCCTGGTACTGGCAAAAGAAGAGACACACAGACCAATGGAACAGAATAGAGAACCCAGAAATAAACCCAACTCTCTATGGTCAATTAGTATTTGACAAAGTGTGCAGAAGCATAAAATGGAGTAAAAATAGCCTCTTCAGCCCTCAATGGTGTTGGGCAAGCTGGATAGCTACATGCAAAAAAATGTAACTTGATCACCAGCTTACCTGATTCACAAAAATCAATTCGAGGTGGGTAAAAGACTTAAATATAAGTGCTGACACCATAAATGTACTACAGGAGAACATAGGCAGGAAAACTTCAGATATTGAATGCAGGAATATTTTCACTGATACATACCCTAGAGCAAGGGACATAAAAGAAAGAATAAGCAAATGGGATCTCATCAAAATGAAAAACTTCTACAAGGTTGAAGAAAACTAAATTAATATCAAAAGACAACCAACCATATGGGAAAATATATTTGCCAATGATACTTCAAACAATGGTTTGATACCTAAAATACATAAAGAACTCAAAGGAATCCACTCTAGGAAGACAAAAAAATAATTAATTAATGGGAAAGGACTTGAACAGACACTTCTACAAGGAGGACATACAAAGGGTCCAGAAGCATGAAAAGATGCTCAGCATCGCTAGCCATCAGAGAGATGCAAATTAAAACCACAATGAGATACCACTTCACACCACTGAGAATGGCCATCATAAACAAAGCAACAAACAACAAGTATTGGAGTGGATATGAAGAAAAGGGAATTCTAGTACACTGTTGGTGGGAATGTAGACTGGTACAGCCACTGTAGAAAGCAGTATGGAATTTCCTCAGAAAACTAAAAATGAAACTGCCTTTTGACCCAGCAATTCCACTCCTGGGATTATATCCTAAGAACACTGAAACACCAATCCATAAGAACCTATGCATCTCAATGTTCATAGCAGCACAATTTACAATAGCCAAGTGTTGGAAGCAACCTAGGTGCCCATCAGTAAATGAATGGATCAAAAGACTAAGGTACATTCACACAATGGGATATTATGCAGCAGAAAGAGAAAGAAGGAGCTCCTACCCTTTGCAACAGCATGAATGGAACTGGAGAACATTATGCTGAATGAAATAAGCCAGGTGGTGAAAAACAAATACAACATGATCTCACCTTTAAGTAAAACCTAATCAACAAAACAAACAAGCAAGCAAAATATAACCAGAGACATTGAAATTAGGAACAATCTGACAGTAACCAGAGGGGAGGTGGGAGGGGATAATGGGGAGAAAGAGGGGAAGGGTTTTCAGGAACAACTGTAAAGGACACATGGAAAAAACCAAGGTGGGGTAGAATCACAGGAGGGAAGTGGAGATGGCTAGGGTGGGGGAGGGAGTGGTGGGAGAAAAATGGGAATAACTGTACTTGAAAACCAATAAAAGAATTTTAAAAAATAAAATAAACCTTATGTTCATTTCAGAGTTATTTAAAATCACCAAGATATGGAAGCAACCCAAGTGACATTAGTAGATGAGTGGATAAAACAACTATGGGACATTCACATGATGGAATACTACTTGGCTGTAAAAAAGAAGAAAATTTTACCCTTTGAGACAGTATGGACAGACTTGGAGAACATAATGTTAAGTGATATAAGCCAGTCAGAGTAAGACAGACAAGTACCATACAATTTCATTCATATGTGGAATCTAAGGAGTAAACTGAACTAACAAGGAAATTAGAGACAGGCTCATAGATAGAGAGCAAGATCACAGCTAAGTGAGGGGGGTAGGTTAGAGAGTGGAGGAATTGAACAAACAGGAAAAAGGACTCATAGACATGGACAACAGTGTGGTGATTTGCAAGAGTAGGGTTAAGGGGACTAAATGGTATGGGAAATACAATAAATTTATTGTTTTAAGAAGAAAATATTACCACATACTCCAGCCTTTGCTCTTGTAGTTCTCTTAATGCAATAACCACTATGCCCAGAGATCTACTTAGGCCTACTTCATTTCCTTCAAGTCTTTGCTTTTATTGCTTCATTATCAGAAACCTCTGATCTCCTTATATAAAACAGCACATATAACAACCCCTTCTGTTCTTCATTTCTGTTTACCTTATTTTTCTTCAGAACATTTTTCACCACATGCCATAATATATATTTACTCTTCTGTTTACAGTCCAACTTCCTCACTAGAACAAAAATCTTCCTTTTTCATAACGACTTTTCATTTATTTTGTTCATTGCTATACAACAACGTCTAGAATTGTACCTGACAAATACTCAGAGCTTAACAGCTCTATATTGGTTGAATAAATTAAAAAATGAATAAACATACATTTAACTGAAGGTAAATTTATTATGAAAGTTAACCAGAGAGATTATTACTGAGATGCTACATAGATTTCAGTATGATCCAAGTTTTGCCTATATCTCATAATCTATACCTGGATAATAGTTGTGTTTAGTTCAGCATGATTTGCACTCTGCATGCTCTCAAGATAAACTAGGACTATAAGAAAATAAACACTGGTCTAGATCATTCTGGCCCTCTAAGTAATTATAGAGTGGTTGGTTCAGAAATATCATTTTTGATCATTTACAATAATAAAATTATCTAACTTTTTGAAACCTTTACTCCATCTGTGTGTGCCCCAGACTGAAGCATATCTGATTGATTATAAGACCAGGCAGGTATGCAGAGATCTGCATTACCTGGCTGAAAATAATCATAGTTCTTATACTGAGACCAGTTTAATTTGTCAGCAGGTCTACCAATTGTTTTCTATGAAGAAGTTCTAAACCAGGGTGTCCAACCTGCAGCCCAGGGGCCTCATGCGTCTGAGGATAGTTACAAATACAGCCCAACACAAAATCATAAATTTACTTAAAACAGTATGAATTTTTTTTTAATTTACATGTTGCAATGTATTTAATGTGTGGCCCAAGACAATTTGTCTTCTTCCAGTGTGGCCCAGAAACACCAAAAGGTTGGACACCCCTGCTAAAGTTTCCATAGCTTTAAGTAACAGAATCATTTTAATGAACTCTTTTCCATATTTAAAATGACCCTACAAAATATGTTTGCAACCAAAACCAAATACATCTCAATCACATCCAAGACTATTTTCAACTTTTTATGTTGGGGTTTCTATTTTTTATTAGAAGTATACTCTTTGAATTAGAAGAATATTCCAAAGAATATTTTCTTTGGAAACCATTTCCTTGACTAAAACAATAGGTATTCCATAGTTGCTTTCTCTAGCTACAAATCTGTAAAGCTAAAATTAAATAGTGTAAAAAGACCAACTTTAATTGATTGTTAAAATAGATAGCTTCAATAATAGATTTTCTGGGAAAATGTTAAAATTCTTTAATATTCCTAATAGACATTTTGGAGATTAGCCAAATCCACTAACTAATATACATTAAATTTCTGGCACGTTATTTTTTATTCAATATAACTATTCAAAATATTTATAATATATAGCAATATTCTGAAAAAGGTACCTTGAGATTGAATGTTTTATAACAGGCTTAGTCTGTAAAGAAAATATAAAAGAAAAATGATTTTCATATTCATATAAAATAGAGCAGATGACTACTAGCTGACATTATGTTAAATTAATATTACAATATATCTTTGAGTTGCTATGTCTGTGTATAAAGTTGGCTTTTATAATGTGATTCCATTGTCAAACAAATTACTTTCATGTTGAAGATTATATAGAGAAAATAAGTCAAGTCAAATCAAGCTTTATTTCATTCTTTTCCTCCAGCAATATCAGAATTCATTTAACTACTCATCTCTCCTAATGAAATCTGTTGTACACAAAATGTATGTGTGCACACCAGCATTTCCAACTTGATCTATTCTCACAAGCAGAATAAAATGTCAGAGTGGTACAAGAGAAAGCACTGCACATCAAGTTACAGTCCTGGCTTATCACTCAAATCATGTGACTTGATTTTGTTTCCATATGTGGAACATGTAGGAAATAAACCAGAGGGCATATAGAGTTTCTTCCAGCTTTTCATTGCTACGTTTTCCCCCTTAAAACAAATATCTCTGAAAGTGTCAGAAAGAGAAAGAGAGATTATTTCTTCAACAATGATTGCAGCAATCACATTTTTATAAAACAACAGAATTTTAGAGCTAATAAGATCTGGAAATTGTTGGAGTGGGAGATTGGCTGCTGTTGCCCACCCACTCTTTACAGAACTTTTGCCAAAGTTTTATTTATAAAATCTGATCACATCATACCATGGGTTAAAAGATTTTCCTTTTCTACTTGCTCACCAGGTGATTTGGAACATCTTTAGACTTAGCACTATGACCACAGATCCTCATAATTTGGACCACTGAGCCACTTCTGGCCCATTTCCTGCCATGCCTCTTATTTTCCTTATGCACCCTACCAGACAATATCCTAAAAATCTATATACATTTTCACATACTCTTTATTAACCTCCAGTGTCCTTATTTCCTTTTCTCCTTGTTAAATTCATTCTTATAAGGATGTCACCCATTGAGGACTTACAGATATTTATTTACATTTCTGTCACAATTGTTATTGTATTGTACCTTTCTGTTAATGTCTATCTTACTAAACTATTTCAATTTTGGGGAAAGAGATTATGTCTTACTATTTTTATGTTGCTAGTGTCTGGTACCACATCTGGCAATAGCAAGTGTTCCATAAATATTTGCTTCATGTGGAACTGTAGATTGCTTTAAGCAATGAACAATAACCACTATTAGCTTGCTCAAGCCTCAGTTGTTATCTGATGTTAATACAGTGCTGTAAAAAGTTACAAAAACATCTGCAGTATATATAGTATTCCTCTTCATTGCTAGTATAAGGTTAAAAAGATATTCCTTTGGTAGGTTTATCATTCACAGAAAAATTATCACATTCTTCACTATGCATTTTAAAAAATAAAGCACGGGGTAGGTATTGATAGAAATTCATAAACACTTTTGTTTTCAATGGATGAAACAATTCTAGTAATAAGAAATATGGAAAGAATGAGAAGTCAGTTTTCTCCCCAAAAACCTGCCTTAGGATATTTTTTGTCACTTGCAATCTCATCATTTGAGCCTCACCATTTACTTACTGGTAATGAGACAAAAATGTAAAAGAAAACAATCTCTCCCCAAAAAACTCCAGTAAGGTTAGAAAATAAAGTAACTATAAATCTGTGTGTCAAAATTTATTGCCATAAACTTAATCATTGCAGTGATAGAAACAGCACCAAATCATTTTAGGAAGAGTCTCCTATAAGCAAAAATGTTGCTGCCCTTAAGTGGCAATCAAATCAAAATAGATTCATAGAAACTCCAGAAATAAATTCATACATCAATAGTCAAATAAGCTTCAATGAGGGTGCTGAGATCATAAAATGGGGAAAAGATAGCCTTTTCAATGAAGTGTTAGAAAAACTGGATATTCACATGCAAAAGAATGACATTGGACCATTATCTTGCATCATATGCAAAAATTGATGCAAAATGAATTAAAAACTTAAAGGTAAGACTCAAAACTGTAAAACTACTAGAAGAAAACATAAGTGAAAAGGTTCTTGACATTAATCTATGCAATGAGTTTTGGATATGGCATGAAAAGCAAAATAAGACAAATCGTATTGTATCAAAATAAAAAGCTTCTGTAGCTTTCATCCTTAGCACCATTTTCTTAGAAAACTTTGTGCCATGAAAACTAAGTGGAAGAAGCAGCAATTGCTAAAGCTGAAGTGTAGAAGAAAAAAATATGGGGCAGAAGTCCAAGTAAATCACTACCTTACACATTCATGGAAGCCACAGGAGCAGAACTATGAAAAACTGGAGGCCAGAGATGCTGGCAGAAATTGTTGCAGTGCATGCTACTGTCTAGAACTTGTCTCAAATCTAGAACATCTATCATTATCTGATTGCTATGAATAGCTCTGAGAGACCTGCCTTCCTCACACCAAAACAGTCCCTTTTGGTTTTTTGCGCTGAACCTAGTGACATTCTGGGTCCAGTCTGTTCTTTGTTGTGGCTGAATGTAGAGTGCACAATGAATCATCTATATTGTCTTAACTGAAGAAAAAAAATCAATCAGTCAATAAATGAAAAGCTTCTGCACAGCAATGGAAACTACCAAGAGAATGAAAAGGCAAACTACAGACTGAAAGAAAATGTTTGCAAATGATATATCTGATAATGAGTTATTACCTAAAATATATGACATGCTAACTCTATAGGAGAAAAGTAATAGACCCTAAGAATCCTGAGTCACCAATTCAGAACTTATGCACCCCTATGTTCATAGAGGAGCTATTTATAATAGCTAAGTGCTGGAAATAGCCTAAGCGCCCATCAGTAAATGAGTGGATAAAAAAATCTGTGGCACATTTACATAATGGAATACTACACAGCAGAAAGAAAGAAGGAACTCCTACCTTTTGCAACAGCATGGGTAGAACTGAAGAATATTATGCTAAGTGAAATAAGCCAGTTGGTGAGAGGCAAATGCCCTATGATGTCACCTATAAGAGGAATCTAATGAACAAAATAAACTAATGAACAAAATAGAACCACAGGCATGGAAACATGGGCCATAATGAAAGTGACCAGAAGGGAAGGGGAAAGGAGATAATGTTGGAAAGAAGGGGAAGGGACTAGTTAAAAAACATGTTTGAATGACCCACAGACATGGACAACAGTGTGGGAATTGACTGTGGATGTGAGAGGTTGGAAGAGGGCAAAATGAACAAAATTGGGACAACTGTAACGGAGTAATAATAAAAAATTATTTAATTTAAAAAATAAAATAAGATTCAGAAGATGAGTCCACTTGCTCAGGTACCCAACTCAGACACTTAGCTGACCTTCTGAAAAATGTGAACAGTCAGTGGAATCTTAGCTGATACGTTTGGGAGCCTAATACTATAGAGGACACCTCAAAACAGGTGGTAAGGAGGTTTTATAGGTGGACAGGGAAAGTCTCTGGGCATGGTGCCACCAGCCATGGCTGCCACAAACCTGCAACCAGTGGGCCAGCATCCACCAGCATTCGTGGAGAGCCTTGTCAGAGATAGCAGCCTAGCAGCACCCTCCCCTCCCAGGGCAGGGAATCCCCATACCCAATCAGGAGCAATTTGAATATACAAAGTTGTCAGGGAGAACCAGGCTACATACAAATACATCTAGTGGTACACCCAAGCTGTAAGGGTGGATGCTTATCAGGAGAGTGCCAGAGAGTGAGAGAGATACTGTCTGAGCCTGGATTTGGGGGAGGTGGAGGACCATGGCTGGCCAGGATGGAGGTAGACTCTTGATTGTTTGGAAAGGTAGAGCATGTGGAAAGCCAGACAGTGGCTCAGCACTGCAGTGGGAGCTCCCAGAGAGACTTGTTTAAAAAGTGGAGCTGTAGTATACTAAGCAGGGACGATGCATGTGTAGCTGCCCTGCCAACAAGAAGAAAGGAATGTGGGTGTGATTTGTACTCACTCATTACAACTGGGCAGATTAATCAGAGAGGTGATCCTTGACCACAGCTGAGCCCAGCCCTACACATTGGTGAAGTGTACTATGAGTGTGGTGGGCTGGGAACTGTGCACCCAAGATTATTTGAGGCCAGACTGAGCCCCCTTTGGGGGCAAAACCTCCAGGAAGGCAAGGTGAAGCCCAGCCCCCACCTTCTGTAGGAGCAGGAGAAGATCTGCAAAACTGGCTGAGCAGGCTTAAACAACTCCACAAGAGTAAGACAGAAAGATGAACACCTAAAAGGGCTCATTTTGAACTCCTCACAGGGAGATAAAGTACACTGAGTCCTACAGCCCTAGTACACTGAGGCCATCAAAACAGGAAGTTTAGAAAGTGTGCAACAATGGGCATTCAGGGTGCCGCCAAACCTTGGCTCACGCACAAAGGTATTGTCTATACCAAGCAGAAGAGAACTGACACTCTTACACAGATTGTCACACACTCCACACCACCATGAAATAGACAGCTATTTAAGCACAAGCTATAAATTATTATAATTAAACTGAGACAGACTAAGATGGGAACACACCTATAATTTTCCCAGAAGACTGAACAGTGCCTTCCAGGGGAGACAATGAAGCCCCACCCTCTCAATTGCAACAGAAGTTTCCTTTAGAGGCAGCGAAGGAGATACAGGCAGTGTTGCAAGAAGTTGGACAACCCACCCTGGGAAGTTGACCTGATAAAAAACCAGGGCAGATGTGGCAGGGAAGAGTTGTGGGTGTAATATGGGGATGACTGTAGTTGAACAACAGTAAAATAAGTAAATAGAGTTTATTAATAATAATAAAAAAACAGAGATGGATCTAGAAAGAAGTCAGAAAGTGAACACCAAATAGCTGAGATGAATTTCACCTCACTCTCCCTCAAAACTTGCATATATTTCTTTCTTTCATCTTTTTTCCTTTCACATAGCCTTTTAATATTTCTCTTGTTGCTTCAATTATTTCCAACTCACTACTATTATTTTTATTTTTTTCTCAGATTATATATATTTTTCATATTATTGTTATTTCAAATCATACATAGCACCCTTTTCTGGTCTTACTCCATTTTGTCTTCTTCCTGACCTTTCTTCTTGTTGTAAACTTTATTTTCTTTCACGCTATGCCACATTCTCATTTCTTACTCTTACTGTTTTCCCCCCATCTATTACCGCAAAAGCATTCTTCCATCCTCACATTCTTTTCAGCTCACATTCTTTTCTCCTTTTTATAATAGTCTTGTTTCCTTTCCACCTTTATAAAGTGTGGCTAATTGGGTGAGCTATCACAGTTATTGGTGTTCTTCTCCAATAGAAGTCCTATTTGTTTTTAATTTAAATCCCACAGGATATTCACCCTCTGTCTTACTGCATTTTGCCTTCTACTTGACTTTGATCAGTTGAGTTAGAAATTTTATTTTAATTTTTTTCTTTTCTTAGCCTGGGTTCTATTCATTACTCTTATTAGTTTTCATCCCCCATCCTTTCAAAATCATTATTATTTACTGTAAACATCACATGCTGATGTGTGCACTGGCTGGCAGTGCCTGCGGTGTTATGGATGAGATACAGGACAAATTCACACAGACAACCGAGTCCTGTGGAGGAAAAAGGGCAGGCCACTCTCTCTAGGGGAGAGCGTGCTATGCCTCTGCCTAGACAGGCTTTTATTAAGATTTTTGTTTAGGGATTCAGGTACAACTTATAAATTATTTTCAGGGAGTAAGGATTAGGTGATAGATAAGGAACCATTAGGGCTCATTCTGATTTAGGGTTTATCAACTAAGGGGACATAAAACTATGGAAAGTAAACTTGTTTCTTGCTTGGGTCTTTAACTAAAAGCATTCGTAGCATAGCAGGCCTCACAGAGTTTACATATCCTTTCTCAGGCCAGATCACCTGGGGAGCCCTGCACTATACAGTACAGGGCCATACCACCCTCTATTGTTGTAGGCTTAAGCCGAGCAGAGGAAGCAGAAGTCAAGGATCTCTGGAGATTTCTCATGGACTCAGGGGAGCCAGGCTTCATCAAAGCCAAGGGGCTAGGGTCCATGACCCCTTCTTTGCTGCAGCCCCCTGAGTCCTTCCTTCATGGCTCCCCGAGTGATCATGTCTGTCTTAGGTCACTCCCCTTTTTCTGGGGGGTCTTACCTGTCGATGACTAGCCAACCAAGCATTGGGGGCCAGAAATGGATGAAACAGAAGCAGCGCTCCTGCCAGGGAGACAAGCTTTGTCTCCTTGGTGGCTTGTAATCCGAAGGTCGCTTACTCAGCTTTAGCCATGAGGGTTTACGGCTCCTGAAACCAGGCAGGGCAGTTCCCAACAACATACTCACTTTTTTCCCTTGGTACAATATTCTTATTCCCTTTCCACCTATATTAATCTTCATTCAGCTGTCATTGTTTGACCCTGCTGTGATTTTTCAGCAATTTTGTTCCCATTGGTTCAATACCCTTTTAATTTTATTTCAGATCACATGGTATTCTCTTCCATTTTCTTACTCCATTTTCACCATTGGCCTTCCCTGTTTTACTTAAGTTTTAATTTTTATTTTCTCCTTTATTTGCCTGATTTCTATTTCTTAGTCTTACTTTTTCTCCTCCTTCTTCCCACTCATAATCATTTTTCCTCTTTTAGTCATCTCATATTCCCTCTTTCCTATCTTCTAATATTCTAAATCTCCCTCCAACTTTATTAATCTTTGCTCAATTAATGTTGATATTGCTAATGTGGTAGGGTTTTTTTGTTGTTGTTCTTGCTGGGATGGGTTTGGTTTTCTGGTAATATTGCTTTGTTAACCAACACCTGTACAACAGGGAAGGCCACTGTTGTACATACAAGACAAAGTGGAAGTTGTTACTACCAGTAAACCAGCTGGAGGGGAGAACCTAACAAGTTAGCCACCACCAAGAGAACCCCAATACAAAAAAACAACCCATACAAACTGGATAAAGGGTAACACTACACCATCCAGATAAGGGAATCGAAGACTACACCAAGTTCCACAAAACTCCCACCACAGACGTACACTCCATGAAGACAGCCAGGCAAAGCAGAGCACCCTGAGATTCAGAAACAAACAAAAAGAGTAACCTAAAATGGGGAGACAAAAAAAGAACCCTCAATTGAAAAGAATGGAGAAATTACCAGTAAAATGGCTAAATGAAATTGAGGCAAGCAATTTTTCAGACAGAGAATTAAAAAAATAATTATAAAGATGTTCAAAGAACTCAGTGACAACTATAAGGAACTGAGTGGGAACTACAACAGCATGAAAAAGAAAATAGAAACTATAAACAAAAACCAGGAAGAAATGAAGAATTCAATATCTGAAATTAAAAAGTACACTAGAAGGAAATAAAAGCAGGCTGGATGAAGCTGAGGACCGAATAAGTCAGCTGCAAGACAAAGAAAAAGGAAATACCTAGGCAGAGCAACAAAATGAAAAAGTATGAGGATAGTTTAAGAGACATCAGGACAACATGAAACATAACAACCTTCACATCATAGGAATATCAGAAGGAGAAGGAAAGAGCAAGGGATAGAAAATTTGTTTGAAAGAATAATGACAGAAAACTTCTTTAACTTGGTCATAAAAATGTCATGCAGGTCCAAGAAGCAGAGAAGGTCTCAATCAAGATGAACATAAAGAGACCTACTCTAAGATACATCACAAGTAAAATGCCAAATTGTAAAGACAAAGAGAAAATCTTAAAAGCAGTGAGGGAGAAATAGATAGTAATATACAATGAAGCTCTGATAATGCTAACAACTGATTTCTGAACACTACAAGAAACAAAAGCCAGAATGGAATGGCAAGAAATATTCCAAGTAATGAAAAGCAAAGGCCTACAGTGAAGACTACTCTACCCAGCAACATCATCATTTAAAATGGAGAATGAAACGGGGAGTTTCCCAGATAAAAGAAGGCTAAAAGAATACATCCACACCAAACCCACAATGCAAGACATGCTAAAGGGACTGCTTCAAGAAGAGGAAGAAAAAGAGTGAGAAGAGCACAACTACCAAAGGAAAAGAAATGGAAATGAATAAGTATCTATCAATCATAACCTTAAATGTACATGGACTCAGGGTGTCCAAAATTTGGCATCTCTGGGCCACACAAGAAAAAGAATAGTTGTCTTAGGCCACACATTAAATAAACACTAATGAAAATTTTTCATCCAGTGATTCTACTGCTGGGATTATACCCTATGAAACCTAAAATACCAATTCATGAGAACCTAAGCACCCAATGTACATAGCAGCACTATTCACAATAGGCAAGTGCTGGCAACAGCCTAAGTGCTCATCAGTATATTAGTGGATCAAAAAACTGCTAAATTTACACAATGGAATACTATGCAGCAGAAAGAACAAAACAAACTCCTACCTTTTGTTACAGCATAGATGGAACTGGAGAGCATTATACTAAGTGAAATAAGCCAGGCAGTAAAAGACAAATACCTATAATGGGAACCTGATCTACAAAACAAACAAAAGAACAAAACACAACCAGAGACTTGAAAATAAAGAACAAGTTGACAGTGACTATAGGGGAGGGTGAAGAGGGGTAACAGGGGAAAGAAGGGGAAGGGACAAGTCAAGGAACATATAAAAGATCCCTGGTGTGGACAACGTTGGGGGGATTGGCTATGCAAACAAGGGTGTGGGTGGACCATGGGAGAGGAACAGTGGAAAAAGTGAGAAATCTGTAATTGAACAATATAAAAATAATTTAAATAAATAAACAAACAAATAATTTTAAATGGCAATGGCCCTGAATAAAGATTTCTCAAAAATATACATAATAATGGCTAACAGGTATTTGAAATATTGCTCAACTTTACTAATCATAAAAAAAATGTAAATCAAAACCACAAGATTTCATTGTATCCCTGGTAAAATGGCTGATACCAGAAAGAGAAGAGATAAGTATTGACAGGGATGTGGATAAAAAGCAACCCTTGTTTACTCCTGGTGGGCATATAAATTGGTATACCTGTTATGGAAAATATTATGGAGATTCCTCAAAAAATTAAAAATAGTACAACCTTATGATCCAATAATCCCACTTCTGTGTATAGATCCAAAGGAAATGAAATCAGGATTCTGAAGAGATGTCTGCACTCCCATGTTCATTTTAGCCTTATTCACAATAGCCAAGATATGGAAACAATCTAAGTGCCTGCCAGTGGATGAACGAATAAAGAAAATATGGTATATGCATACAGTGGGATACTATTTAGCTTTTAAAAAAGGAAATCTTGCCATTATGACAACATAAATGGGTCCGTTGGACATTATGCTAAATGAAAGAAGCCAGGTACAGAAAGACAAATATTATATGATCTCACTTATATATGAAATCTAAAATATTCAATGTCATGGAATTAGAGATCAGAATGGTGGTTACCAGGAGCTGGGAGAAAGGGAAGAGGAAGGGGGAAATTTGGTCAAAGGATACCAAGTTTAGTTCTGTAAGATGAATACATTTTGGAGATCTAATGAAAAACAATAGGACTAGTTAATACTTTATTGTATACTTGAAATTTGCTAAAAGTGTAGCAAAAAATGCTAACTTTCTGAGGGGATAGATATGCTAATTATCTTGATTACAGTAATAATTTTATAATATATGTATGTCAAATAATCAAATTGTACACTTGGAATCTATACAATTTTAGTCATCAAATACATCACAGTAAAAACACTAAAATGGATTCTTACCCTGGCTGGATGGCTCAGTTAGTTGTTTGAGTTGTTTGGAATGTCATCCTGTGTGGCCAAAAGCTGCAGATTCAATCCCTGGTCAGGGCACATACCTATTTTGCAAATTCAATCTCCAGTAGTGGTGCATCCAGGAGTCAACAAATGGGACATTTGTCTCTCACATCTCTCTGTCTCTCTCTGTTTCCTTCTCTCTCTTCTTTTCTGTTTACCTAAAAGTCAATAATAAAAGTCATATCCTCAGATAAGGATTTTTTTAAGGTGTTTTCTTTTCTAAAAAAATCAAAATGAATTTGTGGTCAAAGATTCTTGATCAGTTCCTACACAAAAACAGGATAATTACAATTATTATAGAAGGCAGCCTTTTACAGTCTTTTCAATATCTGAATCAATTCAACCTACCAAACATACAAGATACCAGATATGTTTTAATCAAAAGTTCCTATGGATTACATGTGGTAACATGAATATACTATAATGTCCATCTATTTAATAACTTACATTTACTGAGCATATACTATGTCCCAGAGTGAAATTGCTTGTCATGTAATAATTATTCCTCATAACAATCATTTATGTAGAAATTATTATTTCCATTTTTCACTTAAGAAAATGGAGGGACAGAAAAACTACATAGTTTTTCACATCAGTTTACTAGTTAGGGTCAGAACAAAACATCCAGACTATCTGATCCTGGAACCAACAATCACTGCATTCCACTGCATTCTTCAACACTGGACTATTCTGTCTTGTATACAAAAGGAATATTTTTAAATAAATTATTTATTTGATAATAAAAGTAAATCATATTCACTGTAATATATTTTTGCAATCCAAATAATAAAATCATGTATAAAAAGAAATCATATAGCCACCAAAGATGTTGAAATAGTACAAATTATAATAGTATGGCAAAAGAATTTACTGTGGAACTTGACAATCCACCAAGAAAAAAAGCAGACTTTATGATCAATTTGTGAATCATGTTCAATTTTGTAGATGATACCCTACTTAATCAGAAAGTAGCCACTACCTCAATATCATCTAATATTTTATGCACAGGCCCAGCTCCAACACCAAAAAATAGTGCATCAGCAGTCAGAAACACCTCTTTATAGTTATGGTTCTCTTCTATTAATTTGATTCACAAGATAATAATTGATTGATATAAGGGAAGGCACTTTTGTGCCAGAAAGTCATGTAATGAATTTTTTTGAATAGGGTTCTCAATTGCTTACTTTTATTTAAGGAAACCATGGAAGAAATTAGAGTAGCCTCAGGAATGCTCAAAGATTTACTTGTATTTTTTATTCCACATATCTTGAAAAAGGTAAATATAAAAATTGTTAATGCTTTGACTAAGAAAAAGAATTGCTCTAAATTTATATCTTTATCTTTTTGTATTCAGATATCTGTATCAATATTACATAAGAATTTATAAACTTCTAATGAGCTCTTAATATATGATATTTGGTCTCACATGAAATATGGATCCATAATGCTTGAAGGTCTCCATGAAGCATTAGCAAATTAAAAGATCAAAGCTTTAAATTTCTGAACTATTGCATATTCATTATATAATCACATTATAACATCAACTGTGTGTTCATAGTGACCTCAACAACTTAAGTATCTTTTTAAAATTATAGAAAATATATGTAGATATTATGTGTTTTTCAAAATACTGAAATAAAAAAGTATGTTTTCAAAAGAGGGATTGATGGTTCATATGGTAGCTTTATTCTGAATTTTTTGAGGAATCTTTGTACTGGTTTTCATAGACACTACACCTATTTACACCCCTACAAGTTGTGTAAAAGTAGTACAAGTAGTAGTGTGAAAGACTTCCTTTCTCCACATCCTCTGTAACACTTGGTATTTCTTGTCTTACTCAAAATATTTGAAAACATGTATTTATAAAGACATATGTACCCTTATATTCATTGCAGCATTATTTACAATGGCCAAGACATGCAAACAGGTGTTCTTTGACTAATCATTGTATAAAAAAGATGTGGTACAGATATACAATGGAATACTATTTAGCCATAAGATGAATTATTGCCTTTTGCAACAACATGGATGGATCTTGACAATAACATACTAAGTTAATAAGTGATGTGGAAAAGGACAAGAACAATATGATTTTACTCACATGTGGGATATAAAAGAAAAAGCAACAAGTGAACAAACAAATCAAACAACCTTACAGACACAGACAACAGTATGATGGTTACCAGAGAGGAACAGGATTGTAGGAAGGTGAAGAGAATAAAGGGGGAACAACTATATAGTGATGAAAAGAGCGTAGATTTTGGATGGTGAGTACACAATGTAATATATATAGATAATGTATTACAAAGTTGTATACCTAAAACTTATATAATGTTATTAACCAATGAGACCCCAATTAATTTATTTTTAATATATTTTATTGCTTATGCTATTACAATTGTCCCATTTCCCCCTCTTCACTCACTTCTGCCCTGCACATCCCCTCCCACCCACATTTCCCCACTTTAGTTCATGTCCATGGGTCCTACATATGAGTTCTTTGGATTCTATATTTCCTATACTATTCTTATCCTCCCCTGTCTATATTCTACTTACCACTTATGCTCCTTATTCTCTGTACCTTTTCCCCCCTCTCTCCCTGTTGATAACCCTCCATGTGATCTCCATTTCTGTGGTTTTGTTTCTGTTCTAGTTGTTTGTTTACTTTGCTTTTGTTTTAGGTGTGGTTGTTAATCATTGTGAGTTTGCTGTCATTTTACTGTTCATATTTTTGATCTTCTTTTCTTAGATAAATCCCTTTAACAATTCATATAATAAAAGCTTGGTGATGATGAACTCCTTTAACTTGACCTTATCTGGGAAGCGCTTTATCTGCCCTTCCATTCTAAATGAAACCTTTGCTAGATAGAGCAATCTTGGATGTAGGCCCTTGCTTTTCATGAATTGGAATACTTTCCAGCCCCTTCTTGCCAGTAAGGTCTCTTTTGCAAAATCAGCTGACTGTCTTATGGGAACTCCCTTGTAGGTAACTGTCTCCTTTTCTCTTGCTGCTTCTAAGATTCTGTCCTTATTTTTAATCTTGGGTAACATAATTATGATGTGCCTTGGTGTGTTCCTCTTTGGGTGCACCTTCTTTGGGACTCTCTGAGCTTCCTGGACTTCCTGGAAGTCTATTTCCTTTACCAGATTGAGGAAGTTCTCCTTCATTATTTGTTCAAATAAGTTTTCAATTTTTTGCTTTTCCTCTTCCCCTTCTGGTACCCCTATAATGTGGATGTTGGAATGTTTAAACATGTCCTGGAGGTTCCTAAGCTTCTCCTCATTTTTTTTTTTGAATTTTTGTTTCTTCTTTCTTTTTCTGGTTGGATGTTTCTTTCTTCCTTCTGGCCCACACTGTTGATTTGAGTCTGTTTCCTTCCTGTCACTGTTGGTTCCCTGTACATTTTTCTTTATTTCACTTAGCATAGCCTTCATTTTTTCATCTAATTTGTGACCAAGTTCAACCAATTCTGTGAGCATCCTGATTACCAGTGTTTTAAACTATGCATCTGATAGGTTGGCTATCTCTCCATCACTTAGTTCTATTTTTTCTGAAGCTTTGATCTCTTCTTTCATCTGGGCCATTTTTTTTTTTTGTCTTGACAGCCTGGCCTGTTATGTAGTAAGGGGTGGAGCCTTAGGTATTCGCCAGGGTGGGGTAACCTATGTCTCTGTGTTGTGATGCTGTATATAGGGAAGGGGTCTGAGAGGGAACAATGGCACTTGCTCCACTCTCTTTCTGATTTCAGTCAATTCCCCCACTACCTACAAGCAAAGTGGGCCCTTCTGGTGCTGATTCCAGGTGGGTGGGTTTGTGTACATTCTAAGACCCTGTGGGTCTCTGCAACAAACTCTCCTGTGAGGATGGGAGTTTCTTCCACTGCTGCCTGAACCCCTACTGGTGTTTTCAATCAGAGGTTTGAGGCTTTATTTCCCCACGCTGGAGCCCTCCCTAGGTTGCATGGTCTGTTTCACCCCCCAGTTCTTCTTCTTGGTTTACTGAGCATGAATGTGGGACCACCCGTTCCACCAGCCACTGCCTCTCTGGGTCTGTGAGCTGCTACCTTGACAGCCAGTTGCAGCCTTGCCCACCCTGCTCCACAATCCCCTGCTTCGCTGGGTCTGCCAGCCACCACCTTACCCTCCCTGGTCCTCCAGCCACTGCCTTGCTATGAGTCCTCTCCACCAAGCTTTCTGTCTCTGCCCCTCCTACCAGTCTGGATGAATGTGTCTTCTTTAACTCCTTGGTTGTCAGACTTCCATACAGTTTGATTTTCTGTCAGTTCTGTTGTTTTTTGTTTTTAAATTGTTGTTGTTTTTGTTGTGCAAGGAAGCATAGTATGTCTACCTACACCTCCATCTTGGCCGGAAGTCTGAGACCCCAATAGATTTAATTTAAAAAATAGATATATTGTCTCCTTAGAAGAAAAGTATACATAGTCATCCATCTAATAATATAATGTTAAGGCAAAACAGTCAGCCTATTAACATCTAGCAAGTTGTAGGTGCAAAATAAATATTATATACTAAAAGTAGATTTCCTAAAAGTGACATTTCCATTATTCTCTATCACAAAGTTTAAAATGAAACAATAGAAATTGGCATGTGTGATATTTTCAATAATCTGAAATAGATTAGAATTGACTGAATGTATCTAAATGACATGAGGTAAAACATCTGTTTCCAAACTAAATTAGGATGAAATCTACATGTAAATCTATTATATTTAATACTTCCTATACTAAAAAATGAAATGAACAAACAATGCTAAATTATGTCAGTATTTCTAGGCCTTATTAAAAAAAAACAAAAGCTAGAATACCCTTTGATCAGAATCAAAATAGATGAAAAATCAATGGATTTTGGATTCAATGGATTCAATGGATTTTGGCCACTAGTCATGATTAGAGCTATTACATATTATATATTGTTATATAGAAAGTATTATGATACTTGATGAGGGAAATTATCACATATGAAGAAAATAAACCTGTGTTATTTTTGTTGGTATAATTTCATTTATCTGAATCAATGCCATAAGCTTCATTAATTATGTTGTTCTGCCAAAATAATAATTTGCACAATGTGTGCAAATAATCATCTTCAGAGAGACTGCCACTTAACTTTCTTTATCAATCTTACCACATATATGATGGATATTTTAATTCTAGATATATCAAAAATAGTTATGTAGAAATAAGTATTTTTGTAAAAGTCTACTTTCATCTTTGTATGTATTATAAACTAGTGCCTGAATATCACAGACTGTATGTTAAATATTTTTGAGCCTTTCCTTCTTATGTATTTGATATAAGTTATCTTTTAGAAATTATGAATCTATTTAGAATCTTATTATAGTTGTAATATGCTCCTTTTAAAACATACATATTCATAGTTTGCATCCAACTTCATGGCATTTTGTATCCTACTTGTTAAGAATATGTATTCTATAACAAATCTTGATTTTTTCAGAAGTGATGCATAAAATGTGTTGGGCCTCCCAAAAGCAAAGTGGATCCGTGAATTTATTGAAAAGTATCTTAGAAGATTTTAGGAGGTAATTACATATGGCATTGGAAGTGAAGTTTGTCTACTGAGAATCACATTTCATTTCCATAGTTGAATGCTCTTATAATGACCAAAGGGCCTACCCTGGCTCATTCATCTCTTTAGTTAGATGTTTTCTCCAGGTCTCCCATTCTTGCCAATTCAAGAGGCTCAGTGCTGCCAATGCAAGTAAAAAGATTCTTCTCCTCCATGTCCATTCATTTATTAAACAGGTATTTATTGAGTACCTGTTTTATGTTAGGATCATACCCAGAACACTAGGCTTTGAGGACCCAGACAAACAAGAAACCTAAGATCTGCATTTTTATGGAGCTTACATTCTACTGGAAAGGAAGGGTAACAATAAGCAAGTAAACAGATATCCAAGATAATTTCAGACAGTGATAGGTGCCTCTGTTATGAGAGAGCCTCATGCTATTCCAGAAAAGCCAGTGGGTTTCTACAGCTCACCACCCATTGTCAAAAACCCTGGAGGTAGAGTCCAATGGGAAGGTAAAGGAAGCCTTTACTTAAAGTATATACAGCTTGAAATAATGGCAGGTTTCTGCCTTAAAGTCTGTTTCATTTAAAACACCTCAAAGAAAATCACCTTGCTACCCTCTGCCAGCTCAGTTTAAGGTTGCACCAGGAATCTCTCCTCCTACTCAAAGCCACTATCCTTTTCATCTTTCAGGGTCTGTTTCCAGCCCTCCTACTCATGGTGTGCTGTCCTCTTCCTCTAGAAGCTGCCCTCCAGTGGTCTGCTAAGTCCCATTTCACATGTTAGTGTGGTGGGCCCAAGGCTTTGTCTTGGCTGGAGTGGGTGTAGCAGCAGTGATGGTGGGAGCTGCTATTGTCAAGGCCCTCTCTGGAGTAGAGTATGGGCTACTGGTGGGCAGCTGCCATGGCAACTTCCAGGCTGTGAGTCACTGATCCACAGAGGGGTTCAGGCTTACTTCTGACTGGCCTGTGATGGAGGCCGGCTGGTGGCCACCACTAATGGGGCGCCTGCTGGAGGAGCACATTGGCAGTGGATGGGTGACAACTGCTGATGGCTTCTTGCAGCTTCCCACATGGAGCAGGGGAATGGGGCTGGCTGCTTGGCCACACTGCCTCCCAAGACAACCCCACTAGGCCCAAGCCTCCTCACTTCCTCTCTCATTGGAGCAACATGTGCAGTGCTCCAGTTACCAGGGCAACACACACAAGAACAGTCTTCAGTGCTCTTTCACCCCTCCCATTTTTGGGGTGGGGGTAGTTCCCTCTGTTACTACTCCCCCTTTAATACTCTGGACACTTGTAATCTTACAAGGGCAAATTAACGGAGTCTCATTATTCTGTAACTACTTCTTGCTGGCCAAGAAGTATAGTCCTATATATCCTCTGATTCAGAGATCCCTAACAAAAGGGTGTCTGGAGTGGAAGGGAGTTTTCATGCAAGGAGAAGGATCTTTCAAGGTCAAGGTATGTTGGTTGTTCCTGGAAAGTGGCATGTACAATGTCCAAAAGATGGCATTGCTGGACAATTTGTCATCCTTGTCATATTCTAGAGGCAACAAATTTGGCAATAGGATTAGAAGACACAATCATTACTATTATAATTAAGTAATAAAGGGATTTATTCTACAGTTTTCCTGATTAAGAAAAAATGGCTTCCTTGGAGGAAGATATTCAAGGCATGTCACATCTGTCCAAAGGCCAATTGCCCATTACACTCAAGTTAGGCTAAGGGGAATGTCCTGCGATTCCCACCTTTAACACTTCTGGATGACTTCTGTCTGAATTTTTAGAGTAGAAAAGAAAGCAATTTTAAATTGAAGCCAACATGCTGCCCCATAGTTCATCAATTCATGTAGGGAACCTCTCTGACTGATTTCAGGAGTTGTAACCACCCCTCATGGATAAGACTGAGTGAGCAACCTCTGGACTGTGAGCCATTAAGGAGACAAAGCTTATCTCCCTGGCAGAAACACTGCTTCTGCTTCATCCATCTCTGGCTCCCAATGCTTGGTCAGTTAGTCAATGATGGGTAAGATCCCTCAGAGGGGGGACAACTTAAGCCAGACATGATAATTTGGGGGTCCCTCAAGGAAGGACTCAGGGAGCTGCAGCAAAGAGGGGGTGATGGACCCCCACTTCATGGCTATTCTGACATAGCCTGACTCCCCATTTCTGTCTTGGAGAAGCGCTTTCTGGCTGTAACCCACTTAAGCCTAAAAACTTATGACAGGAGGGCAGTGAAGCCCTCTGCCAGCTACAGCAGGTTCTGGGGTGATCGGACATAAGAAAGAATTCACAAAGTCCTGTGAAGCCTGCTTTTCTAAGAGTGCTCTCATTCATATGACAAGGGTCTGAGCAGGAAATGAGTATGTCTCCCAAAGTTTTTGCAACTCTCTTACCTGATAGACACTGACTCAGATTAAGACCTCAGATTTCTTTGAAATGTTATCTATTGTTTGATCCTTGCCACCTGACATTGATTGATGAGCTTTACTTGTATTCCTGTGTGTCACAAACCTAATACAAGCCATTGAGGAAAGGGCTCTTGGTCCTTCTCTTTTGAGAGACTGACCACCTCTCCTCCCCAAGCATATCATGTCTTGGTAGCATTATTTTCATCCATGGAAGATGGGGGGGGACTTGCGAGCAAAATTCCCCCCCACAAATTCAACCATTTGTTACAGGCAAACCACTGAGTTCTAGGAGGCAGCAATGCAGGTGAGCTTCTCAAGTTGGGGCCTACACCATTTCTGAGTTCACAAGACTATCTTTTGAGAAGGTATTCAGCTGCAAGGCCTTTGCTGTAATGATGCTAAGCATTGAAAATTTGATATTATCACATGAAACCAGTTCAACTCTCAAGTGAAAACAAATTTCAAAGACACTACAGTCTGATGTTCACAACTGAGCATTGTGATTTTTGTTAAAACCTGATATTTCTTCCTAAGGTCACCCTCATTGTCATTAAAGAGACTGCAGTTCAATTTTGCCTCATTGTTTGCATAAAAACAACAAGAGTAGCAATGATCACATAGTCATAGACTGTTCAAATCTGCTTTGCTGGTACTTACACAAGGAAACTTTATATTGACCTTAGTCAACACTTCAGGACACTGAAGCCAAACCCCACACCTGCCATATGGCTTTGTCTGCAGTACCTATATTCCTCTAACCTTGAAGTTTCCACATGTCATAAGATTTCTCCTTGCCATCTTTCATGAATGTAATCTTGGTTTCTTCCCTGGAAAGACTGCCATGAACCACACTACTAGACAAAGTACTAGGATGTTTCTACATTAGGCTTTTGTTAGCTTCCAAAGTCAATCTTGGTTCCTCAAGGCTTTCTAGTAACAACCAGAGAGTCCAGGCATGCCTCCTTCAGCATGACATTCCAGTCAGAGTCTTGGTTATTATCATAAAATTAAATTGGTAGAGATACTGAAGATTGTGGTGAGGTAGGTGGGAGCTGAACCCGCTTCCTCATGCACCCAAATGGGACACCTAGATGATCTTCTGAAGAACAGATTGAACAGCCAAAGGAATCCCAGCTTTTATGAAGTTTGGAAGTCAAAATTTAGAGGATGTTGAAAAACAGACAGTAAGAAGATTGTGTTGGGACAGTGAGGTCCCTGGGACCTGTTCAGGGACCAAGGCTGCCTTGGTACCCATCCTGGTTCCTGGCACTGGGTTGGTGGTTGCTGCAAGAGCTGTAGAGGAGAGCCAGATCAGCGATTGTAACTCTGCAGCTCCCTCCTCTACCAGAGCAGGAAAGCAGCCAATTCCAAGAGAGACCTGATGCTTGGACTCGGTGCAGGGAATAAAGATGCAGTGGGAGACACACAGAGGCAGTGTTCCCCTTGCTGGGACTGTGCTTGCCCACTCAGATGTTACCAGAGAAATTAGGGAGCAGGGTCACACCTGGAGAAGGGATAAGAGTTGGACCATGACAAACCCTGACCCGAATAGCCTCCAGATGAATCAGAGAATCAGGCTAGGTGAAAAGTCAGGCACTTGTTAAGAACAATGGGTGCAAACAAGAGCAATTTACTCAAAGGAAAAGGAAAGGCTCTCGGCTTCTGTTTAAGGAACTCTCAAACATGGTGCTTTTTAATAAACCAGGCAGTGAAAAGAGAAATGCCATATGACCTCACATGTAAGTGGAACCTAATCAACAAAACAAACAAACAAAAAAACTACAACCAGAGACCTTGAAATAAAGAACAAACTAACAGTTACCATAGAGGAGGGGGGAGAGGGATAAAAGGGAAAGGGCCATCAAGGAACATGTATAATGGACACATGGACAAAGCCAAAATGGGTAGGTTCAAGGGTGGGAGGTGGGGATGGATAGGGTGGTTGGGCATGGTGGGGTGAAATGGAGACAACTGTACTTGAATAACAATAAACAAATAAAAATAAAAAACAAAAACATTGAAATTGGTCTTATTAGTTTCATGCAAGGGGAATTTTATGTCATTAATCACTCATTAAGAATGCTAAATTCTAGAGGATCAGGTAGAGAGAAAAATACAAAACAAAACAAAAAATACTTGTCTTTGTGATATCCACCAATATTGAATTTCCATGCCTTCCATCTTTCATTACTTTATCTCCTAATCTAATGTGAAGTTTTAACTCTTAGAAACCTCAATTTATTTTTAAAACAGAAACAAAATAAAAATATAAAGCAAAGACAGAGTTCTCCCCCACACCAAAAAAAGGACAAGACTAGAATCTTGTCTCACACCAAACAGTCACACTAACCCATCATACAAACAAACTTTCCAAGGTCCAAATGGCATGAAGGCCCAATGGAAGAGACATTTTTCTTACCCACCAGTGCATCCACTGGTCTCCTGGAAGAAACATGATCTCTCACCTTAGTCAGACTCTAACCAGCACCAGAGACACAACACCCCAGTGGTATAGGCATCCTGTTGCTGCAGCCAGACTCTAATGGGCACCCAATGACATTTTCTAGGTCCCAATGGCAGAGACATGACCTCTCACTGTAGCTGGACTCCAGCTGGCACTGATGACACAAAGCCCCAGTTGTAGAAATAGAAGATCCCTGATGAGCTCAAAACAGCGAAGTTCCCTAAGTACCCAAAAGATCAGAAAGCAAGAAACAAAACAAAACCTAAAGCAAAGAATAACTGAACCCAAGCACCAAGTTCTCTTTTCTTTCAAATTAAAACTCTCACAACTTTCTATACTCATTCAGAAATAATCATAATTTATTTTCAATCCTTCTCCTTTTTAACAGTGAGGACCATATCTTACCTCAGTATCAAATAGCCAAAAGTCCCTAGATTTTCAAACACATAAATAAAAGTAAAGTAACATTGTCTCTTTGCATTGCTGTGTTTTCTTCTGAAAGAGAAATTTCAAATCTCCATCTGAAGTTCAGGTCCAGCTTTCCTTTTTAGCATCAACCACAGCAGCAGTGTTCACATCATAATAAGGTGGTTCCCATTTTATCCATGTGTGGTGGATACAAGGCTTAATTCCCATGAGCTTTAGAGAAAAGTGCATTGTCAGATGGATGTCATAGGGATCAGTCCATTGCTTGTCTAACTTCTAGATGAGTTAGACTTCAGGTTCTTGAGTCTTCCAAGTCTTTAGTAAGACTTGGTCCCTCAGCTGTAATGGGTGTAAAGGCTCATCGGGTGGGTAGGTGGACCTGCAATGAGCAAACTTGGGCACAATGGTTCATGTTTGCCATAAATCCTGCAGATATTGCTTAATTTTTGAATTGCTCCAAATCTGGGGGGTGGGTATTACCAAAACCAAGATTTGGAAGGGTCTCCCATGCACTATTTCAAAAGGGCTAAACTTAAGCCCACTTCAGGGTGCTACCCTAATCTGAAGCAAAGCAATGGGAAGTGCCTGGTCCCATTTCAAATGC
Source organism: Carollia perspicillata (assembly GCA_004027735.1). Lineage (NCBI taxonomy): Eukaryota > Metazoa > Chordata > Mammalia > Chiroptera > Phyllostomidae > Carollia > Carollia perspicillata. The sequence goes on along the minus strand of PVKM010003447.1, from coordinate 29,308 downwards.
ATTTCCTGGCATATTTTTGCAAGCATCTTCTTTATTCTGTGATTCATTTTCTCAGTCACCTCAGATTGAGGTCTCCAAGATGCATATAGTTTCCATTTTATATGCTGTGCCTGTTCAAAGTTCTGAGTGATCTTTGAAGTGAATGATGGTCCATTGTCACTCTGAAAGCTGTGAGGCAGTCCAAACCTAGGAATTATGTCTTTAAGTAGGAGTTTTTCTATCTCAGTTGCCTTCTCAAAAACTAATACAAATTTGAAATTGTCTCTGGTTTTAGGCATTTGTGTAAAGTCTACTTACCAGTCCTCAAATGGACATAACCCTTGATATTATACTCTCTTTTCCACTGTGGCACAATCCATTTTAGGATTGGTTTTGGCACATATTTGACAGGCTTGAGTAATCCTTTGAATGGTCCTTTGAAAATGGAGGCCCTTAAAACATAGCCTAATGATGTCCATCAAATTATCCCTATCTTAATGGGTCCCTTTATGTAGGTGTTTGAGGATGGGGTACACTAGAGCCTCAGGGAATAAGATCAGATCATAGATGTTGATCTTCCATGTGGAATTGAGATCAGAGTTAGTGAAATCCCACTCATGAGCCCATTACTCATCTTGTTCTGTGTAATGAGGTTTAAATTTTGACAAGTCCAAGCAGAGAATCAAAACCCCTAGGTGTGGTGACCCTCCAGCTGGTTGTCTCACTGCTTTATCAGCAATTTTGTTTCCCTGGCTTGTTTGGGAACCATCCTTTCAGTGTCCTGAGAAGTGCATTATGGAACCCTGGTCCAGTAGATTTACTGCCTCTAGCAATTGCAAAATTTCCTCTGCATGTTTAACATCCTTGTTCCCCAAGGTTATGAGTCCTCTTTCCTTCCATATTGCTCCATGGGCATGGACTATGAAAGGATATTTTGAACCCATGTAGATGTGAACCTTCTTTCTCTGGGACAGTACTAAGGCTTTCATAAGGGCTATCAACTCAGCCATTTTGTGCTGAGGTTCCTGGCACAAGGCTTCTATTACCTTGTCTTTAGTAACTAATGTGTACCCCACTCATTGTTGGCCATTGTCCATGAAACTGCTTTCATCTGTATATAGCTCCCAGTCTGGTGCTGCCAGTGGCTGCTCCAGTATATCTGGCTTGCTAGAATAAAATTGATCAATGATTTCTAGGCAATCTTGCTGGAGAGCTGAGTTTCTTTGTGTTTGGAAGGAGAGTGGCCAGATTCACAGTTGTGATAGCCTGCGCAATGATATTTGGGTTGTTCAACAGAATGGCCTGATATTCTTCTATGTGCCCTGCCATCAGCCAATACCCTCCTTTCTGGTGTGGTACAAATACCATAGTAGGTGATCCCAGAGTGAATTACTCTGCTTTCTGTCAGATGTCACAGGAAGCTGTTACTTCCCAGACGTATGGCAGCCATCCCTTTCTGATGTGATCCAATTTCTTGAGGGATAGACTATGGGTTGAGGGGTATTTCCTATAGTCTGGAAAGTACCACCTGTCCAATTCCCTGCCTTTCATGAGTGTATAATTTCAAAGGTTTCTATAAGTTGGGCAATCATAATGCAGTAGCCAAAACACACTTTTTCTTCAAGATGTCAAATGCCACTTGACAGTCTCTTGTCCATTCAAAGTCTTCAGTCTAGTTCTTGGAAAGAATTATACAATCGTTTTGCTATAAGTACAAACTTTAGAATCAAAATTTGGAAGAACAGTCTAATCCCTAAGAACTCACAAAGCTGCCTTTGGTTCACTGAGATTTTTAGTGTAGCAATCAATGCCTCTCTTGCTATCCACCATCAAGCTCCTAGTGCTTGTTTCTGTTGAAATCCCATGTATGCCACCTCCTGTTTGCAAATCTGGGTCTTGTGAGGTGGTATCTTATATTTCCTTTTTGCCAAATGATTTAGAACTGAGATGGTATTGAGCAGTCAGTCCTTGTAGATATTTCTAGTTATCAATATGTCATCTACATGTTGCAAAAGAACTCCTGATCTCAATTGCATATCCCTTAATCCTTGAAAAATACTTCATGAAATGTGATTGGAGAGTTCTTACATACTTGTGGCAGCACAGTCCAGCAGTATTAGAGCATGTTTTTTGTTTCTGGGTCCTGCTATTCAAAGGCAAATAGTAATTGAGTCTACTCATCTGTTGGGATGCAGAAAAATGCATTTTTCAAGTCTAGAAAATGAAAACCATTTCCTATCTCCAGGTACCATAGTAAACAGAGTGTAGGAGTTAGGCACCATAGGGTGAATGTCCTGAACAATGTCATTCATTTATGACTCTATAATCCTATATAAATCAATATTTGTTAGAGTGAGGCTTTTCGACTGGCAAAATGGAAGTGTTATTGGGAGACTGGTATGACCAAATTAGTCATGATTTTAAGAAATTAGGCAATATTGACTGAATCCCTTCTAAAGCCTCTTTTTTGAGGGGCTACTGTTTCTTCCATGAGATTCATACCACTTCTTTTAACATGACTCTTATGTGTTACATGTTAGCCACTTCACCTGGGGTTTCATCAGCCCAAATAGTTCAATTGACCTGTTTATAGATCTCAGGTGGGAAGAGTTCACCTCTGGGACCTTCAGGTCAAGTCAGAATGCCTGGGCCTGGAAAGCACACTCCAGTGGGAGATCTATATAAAACTGCTGCTCTTCAGGAGAAAAAGTTATTTGTTCATGCAATTTGCAAAGTAAATCTTGGCTCAGCAGTGGAAAAGGGTAGGCTGGAGTGTAGAGAAAACTATGTACAATCTCTTCAACCCCAAACTGACAAACTAGTGGGTAAAGGAATGCCTGTTTTTATAATTGTCCAGTCACTCCAGTAACTGTAACTAAGCTTTCCTTGGTTATATTTGTATTCAGCACTGAGTATGTAGCTCCCATATCTATAAGAAAATCAATTGGCTTGTTCACCACCATTAGCTGTACCAGGGGTTCCTGTGGAGAAATAGTAATAGGTTGGGAGATGCTCAAGGGAGACCCTGGGCCTCCTCGTTCATCATCAGACTCCCTTTGCCTTTTTAGCATTTCTAAGCAAGGGTTTCCATCTACCTCTCTGTTTGGATTTCAGGCACTCTTTTTTTCAATTGCCCTCCTCCTTGCAATAGGCACATCGATTGGTGTCTAGTGGGCCACTCTTTTTCCCTTTAGGGACCTGCCTCTTCTTCTGGTTTTTTCACCCTGTTTCTAAGAACACCATGTCCTGCTTTATTTTCCTTGCTTCCCAAGCATTGTAGACTTTAAAATCATGTCTACCAGTTGAGAGGGATTATAAGGAAAATGAAGTCAGTCAGGCTCACTCACTCAGATGCCTGGGCAACTATGACTTGGCAGTGTTCATATAACCTTGAACATGGGCCCTCATACACAAAATCATGCTTTATTATATAATATCTTGGCATCCCACAAGCTTTGTGGGTAGTTAGTATATAAGAGAGTCAGGACTTCCTGCGGCGTGACTTGTGGGTTGTGGCATGCATGGCATCACCCCACCCCAGAATACAGGCATATCAGACATCCCGACATCTCAGCAAATTTTCTTCTGTCTGTCTGAATCCTGTGTGAACCTGCCCAGCATTGAATGGCTGCAAGACGATTGGCATAGGATTCATTGCAGTATGTTATGGAGCCATCAGAACCCCCAGAGACGGGGTTAGAGGGGTGCTCTGTCACCAATATGTGGTATTTGGTGTCAGGGCTCCTAGCATCTTGGGCTCCCTCCACTAAGACTGGCCCAACATTAGTGGTGCACCCCACACAGTAAAGAAGGCCCATCTGGTGGTCAGGGAGACGCTGGAGAAGCCAAGTGCCCTGGCAGCCACAGGGAATGTGGGCTGGGTGTTTCTTTCAGCTTTGTGAGGTGAGACAGAACTGTACTTCACAATATAGTGAAGTTATGTGAACTCCAAGGAAGCCTCCAAGAAGCCTTGGAGGTCCAGATCTGCACCTTGGAGGAAGACCTCTGAACAACAGAGCCTAGGTGGTCCCCACCCTGGGTTATAGAGAAGGAGTCAAAGGAGGGGAAGGAGGCAAAGCATTCCCTGCAGCCCCACCTAGTAGTGATACAGAAAATGAAGTTGTAGCAGCCAGTGGCACCTGAGGGGAATCCAGCTGGCCCTCCCCAGATGGCTGAGCACACAAAGTATCGCCCCTATACATGGGACAAACTACTCAATCAGGGGAAGCAGTTTTGGCAGCAGACCAGGGAGCCATTGACAGCATGGCTACTTCTCCTTTGGGACTTAGGGGAGGATAGCATTATGTGCACTGATAGTGAAATGGAAAAGTTAGCTTTTATCATAACTCACCCCTCCATATGCCAGCAACTGCAAAATAACCAGCAAAACATGAGGGGGCAGGGGTCTCATTCTCTGTTAGGATGGTCATGGCTGCAATTCTTACAGTCTGGGCAGATGCAGATGTGCCAGACACTGTGTGTAAATGGCAGTCCTACACAGATTTAGTGCAAATCCTGTGGAAATTGGGCATGGGCCAGGCCATGTGCAATCTCAATACTCATGGCCCCAATAATGAATGCTTTACAGCAGGGATGAGTGATCTGGTGCTGCAGCACACCCCTTCTGCCTCTTCTCAATCCCTCATGGCTATGCTGGCCTCATATGTTGAGTGTCACATTAATGATATCACCACTATGGTGGCAAGTCTGAGGGAGGTGAAGACTCGGTGGCAGCAGAAAGGAGGGAGGATGGTGTCTCAGGCTCCCTCTGTCTTGCAGTTAAAGAGCAACCCAGTGTGGGTGACTAGGATCCAGATGTGGTCAAACCTTTTAGGGTATGGAGTAGATAAAAGTAAGATTAATAGGAATCTAAGTGCCTACTTATTAGAACTCTGGAGACAGTTGTAAGCTGACCAACAATTTCTGCAGCCTCAGAAGAAGGAGGAGGTAAAGAGGAAACCTGGGGATGCGACCCAAGAGACCTGTCCTGTCCAGCTTGAAAAACACCTGGCTGTGCCAACCTCCTGAGAAGAGAGGGGAGATATCCTTTGGACATTTGAATAGGGGGAGGGCTGAGGAACCTGTCTATAGGAATTGGACAAGGATTAGAGGCCACACGTGGAATTGGCTATCCATTGGTCTTGGCTCTAGTAGATACAGGGTCAGAGTATATATTCCCATATGGAAATCCTGACAAGTTTCTGGGGCCTGAGGCCTCTATTGATGGTTGTGGGGGATATAGTATGAAGGTGAAGGCTTTTTGGCTTTCCCTGAGTATTGAGTGACTGCCCCCTATGAATATACTGTTTATGTGTCCCCCATTCCTGAGTTTATCCTGGGCACTGATGTACTCTGAGGGTTATGACTGCAAACCACTGTGGGGGAGTTCCACCTGACAGTGTGAGTGGTAAAAGCCATTCTGCAGGGACATGCTGAGCACGCCCCTGTTCAGTTGCTGTCCCCACAACAGGTGATGGCAGTGAAGCAGTACCGGCTGCCTGGAGGCCATGAGGACATCACAATTACTGTAGGAGAGTTGATAAAGGAGAGTTGATAATTAGGGCTACCCACAGTCCCTTCAGCTCTCCCGTGTAGCCAGTGAAGAAGCTGAATGGCATATGGAGAATAATGGTAGATTATCAGGAGCTGAATAAGGTCATTCCCCCAATACATGCAGGGGTACTTTCTGTAATGAACTTAATGGACCAATTAACTAATGAACTGAAAACTTGCCATTTGTGGCTGATCTAGTAAATGACTTTTTCTCCATCGATACTGCTCTGGAGAGTCAAGATCAGTTTGTTTTCACATGGAAAGGCCAACAATGGATCTTTACAGGGCTTCGTCAAGGGTATTTTCACAGCCCAACTCTGTCATGGGCTTGTAGTGGAAGACCTGGCTAAGTGGCCATAACCTGCTAATATGCAACTTTTTCTACTATATTGATTATATTTTTCTAACCAGTGATTCTCTTACAGAGTTAAAGAAAGCAGTGCCCCAAGTGTTGTCACACCTAAAATCATGTGACTGGGCAGTCAAAGAGGCCAATTTGCAAAGGCCTGGATTATCTGTCAAGTTCTTGGGAGTTGTCTGGTTGGGTAAGACAGAAATAATCCCTCATGCAGTGATAGATAAAATTCAGGCATATTGTACCCTTACCACTGTGAAAGAGCTCCAAAATTTTGGGGGCCTACTTTGGTACTGGAGAGTGTTTGTGCCCCACTTCACTCAGGTTGTTTGCCCCTTGAATGCCTTGGTAAAAAAGGGAGCCAGCTGGGACTGGATCTTGACCTTGTAATAAGCATTCCAAGGAATGAAGCGCATCGTTAAACACACTCGGGCCTTGCATACTTTGGATCCTGCCAGGCCTTATGAACTAGATGTGCATGTGACACAAGAAGGATTTGGGTGGGGTCTGTGGCAGCAATCAGAGTGGCTATGTCAACCCCTGGGGTACACTGCAGGCCATGTGGCCCATGGTTGCAAATGAAGCTCTGCCCCTGACAATTTTCACAGGCAGTTGGGCAGTGTACCAGGGGCTAACATTATGGATCCTTACGTGGCATGCAAATAAGTGGATGGTTATGCATAGACCATTATGGGGGCAGACCTTATGGCAAGACCTATGGGAATTAGGCTACCAGAAACAAATCACTGTATATCATGTGACCAGGCATGAACCCCTTGCCTCCCCCTGGAATGATGAGAATGAGATAACTGCTTTAGCTTTGCACACTGCCTGTGCATTAAAGGCAACACATGATTCCTTTAGCCTCTTAAATAAGGAAATATATCAATTGAGAAAAGTACCCTTACAAAATCATATGCTCACTGTATCCCAAGGTAGAGTGTGTACTCTAGTTGGAGCTGAATGCTGTGTATACATTCCAGATGTCCATCACAATGTTAGCCAATCTCTATAGGCATTAACTTCTAAGACCCATGCTATCAAATGCCTAACAGGTGATCCCTTGCTGGAATGATGGGCATCCCTAACCACTGAATGGCTGTGGGTTATTGCTGCCTTGAGTGGCAGTGCTTGTGTTTTGGCTGCATGCTGTTGCATACTGTTTGTACTGCTATTGCAACATTTGGGTACAGGGCTCTGCCCTCCTCACCAAGGGACCCTTGCAGAAAGACACCCTCCTGTAGATTATATGTTAAGGAACCCTGAAGGTATGGAATGTGGGGAAAATGAAGTCAGTCAGGCTCCCTCACTTGAATGTCCAGACAACTATGACGTAGCAGTGTTCATATAACCTTGAGTATGGGCCCTCATGCACAGAATCACAGTTATGTAATACCTTGGCACCCTGCTGGCTTTGTGTGCATTTAGTATATGAGGGAGTTGGGACTTCCTGCAGCATGATTTGCGGCATGTGGCATGCATGTATGGTGCCACCCCAGAATAAAAATATGTGAGACATCCTGATGGCTCCACTAATTTTCTCCCATCTGCCTAAATCCCATGTGAACCTTCCTGTCCTTGAATGGCTGCAAGACAGGGGTTCATTCCCAAAGTCCCATCTAAACTCTGGAGCTCCTTTCTGATATCCAGGACACTCTGCCCAATAAAAGTCATATTCACCATTGGCACATTCTCTGGTGCCTGCAGATCATCATCATTGTGCTTTCTATAGGCCTGATAGATCCTCTCCAAAAATTCAGAAGTTTTCTTATCTGGCTTTTGCTGCAGGGCCTATATCATATTCAGGCTCATTTACTTGGGCACTCTTTTCTTATGGCCTTCCCGTATGCACTTTCTGTAATGTTCCAGGAAGACTAGGCCCCCACTGTTCGTGTTCTAGTCAGGTTCTGTCAGGGGAATTGCCCCAGCTGGTTTGGGGGTCCTATTGGAACTCTCTTGGTGGAGACATTGGGCTTTTTCATTTGCCTTATTTATAACCAGCCACTTCTCATCTGCAGTTAACAAGATATTAAGGGGAGCCTGTACATCTGCCCAGTACAGACCTTGAGTGGCAAAAATGGAAGTGATAAGATCTGCCATTCTCTGAGGATCCTTTCTATATGAGGGGTTGGAAGTCTTCCAATTCAGTAAGTCTAATGTAGAGAATGAAGTGTGGGCCCAACAGTAGCAAGGTGACTGGCTTTCATTAATTACTCCGCTTATAGTGTATTGCCTCAAATGAAACTGCCATGTTCTGGATAGAGAGACTCTTTGGCCAAATTGGGTGCCCTGATGCATCTTTGAGAGGGAGACCCATTTCTCATCACTCAGGATTAGAGCTGTTGGCTCCATGGGTCCTACTTCAGGGCTATCCAGTGGCAGGCGTAATGATGGAGGAGGTCCCCCTGTTATGAATCTTGTGTCCCTTGGGTTCAGAGCATTAATAAGGCCTATTTCCTCATTCTCCTTCTCTTCCTGTGTACTATCATGGTTTCAAGGCCCCTTGCTGTGGAACTCTCTCTCTCTGGTGGAATCCTATTATGCAATGACATAAATGCCTTGACATAATGGATTCCATCCCATTTGTGTATCTGTTGGCAATACTGTTCCAGTTGCATAATAGTACAGAATAGGAAATTATCAACCATGGGTCAATCCAAAACATACAGTATTACAGTATTACAATAATAAACCAATGCTCCTTGGACATTGGATAATGGCTGTATGCACCTCAGTCTGCTAAAATTCTACCCAATGTGTTCCTGCCAGGAACCAACCCAGAGAAACCCCTGCTGGCCCAGCACAAAGCAAGCCCAACTTTATGACCAAAAGAAGTCAGGCAACCTGGGAACGTAGAAAAAAATGGCATCCATGATTCCATTATTATAACAAATGCTCACAAGCAAGTTTTTCTGCCAGTCAATCTCACAAACAGTGACCCCAAGCAATGGCCTCCCGAAAGCTCATGCAGTCCTCACCCAGGTCCCAGTTCACAGCCCCCAAACTCAGGTGATCCTTCCTCCTTCCCAGTGGCTTTATCAGACCCATTTCCTTTCCACCTGCCAGTGTGTTTAAGCAGCAGCAACTGTAGCAGGTATGCAGAGAAATTCCCAGAAACTGGGAAACCCCACACTCCCATTCTTGGAGGGGGTTGATCTACCACGAGCAGCTAGGGCCCCATGTTAGGTGCCACTTTTGTTACCAGACAGCTTCATGCTGTTCTACAACAGCCAGTGGGATCCTACCACTTGGTGCCAATGAGCAAAAACTCTGGAGAGAGTCCAGTGAAAAGGAAGCCTTTATTTAAAATATATAGAGCTTGAAACAAGGGCCGGTTTGCAGCTCAAAGCCTGTTTCCTTTAAAACACCTCAAAGAAAATCAACTTGCCACCCTCTGAAAGCTCAGTTCAAGGCTACACCACGAATCCTCCTCCTACCCTAAGCCATCATCTTTTGCATCCTTCAGAATCTGTGCATCCAGTCATCCTACTCACATGGCACTGCCCTTTCTCCAGCCACTGCCCTCCAGTGGTCTGCTAAGCACCATCACACATTCAGTGTGGTGGGTCCAAAGTCCTACCTGGGCTGGAATGGCAGAGCAGAATAGATGGTGAGAACTGCTGTTGTCAGGGCCCCTGCAGGAGGAGCACGTGGACAGCAGCTTCAGTGGTGGCTTCTAGGCAGTTGGCCATTGACTCACAGGGAAGGGGTGCAGGGCCTGCCACTGATAGGCCTGCACTGGAGATAGGGAGCTATGTGCTGCTGATGGGCCACCCCGGAGGAGCATGTAAGCATGTGGGCAGTGGACAGGTGACCGCTATTAATGGGGTACCCCTTGGAGAAGCACACAGGCAGTGAACAGGTGTCTGCTGCTGATGAGCACTCCTACAAGAGGAGCATGCAAGTGGCAGGCAGGTGGCCAATGCTAATGTGGCCCCCGACTGGAGGAGTGCACAAGAAGTGGATGGGAATGGGGTTTTCAGCCCAGGCACACCACCCTCTGGGGCCCTCTGGCCCAAGACCTCTCACTTCCCCCTTTACTCGGGGTGCCCACAACACCCCTGGCAGACAAGTTCCCAGGACACTCAGGGATCAGCACAAGGAATGCTCCTGGATGATGTGGTTCCCTTAATGCCCACCAGGTCAGAAGGCTGAGCCCCCAGCCACTGATCAGCTAGCTAATGGAGGAGAGTGCAAAAACATGTGTATACCGCATGCTCCACTTTTAAAGACCCTCTCCCCCAAAGAAGATGGGAGAGTATGTCTCTCCCATCCAATCACTGCCCTAGCTCCAGGTGTCAGCCATTCAGTGCTTCTTTTCTGTTGAGTCATGCATGCAACATCCCAGTTGCCAGAGCAATGCATGCAAGCACAGCCCTTGGTGCTCTTCCACCCACCCCCATTTCTGGGGTGCAGTCCCCCCTTACACCATGATAACTGTTTTTAAAAAGGCTATGCATGTGATAGGTCATAAAGATGAGGGGAAAGACTCTCTAGAATATGCTGTTGATAAGAAATCTCCAAGAATGAGAAAAAGCCAATGGTGGAAAGATTTGAACAGAGAGCATCTAGCAGAGGAAATGTCAAAGGCCCTGAGGTGAGAGCATGTTTGGCTTATTCAAGGATCACAAATATGACCAGCATGCCTAGAGTATAATAAGGGTAAGATGAAGTCATACATGTGGGTGGGGTGCTGATCACATAAAACCTTACAACTATATATATGATTTACATTTTGTTTTTAAAATTCTATTGTATTTTACCCTTTTCCATTTAAGCCCTTTATACCCGCTCCACTATGTAATCACCAATCTATATTATTTACATAGATTTTATACAATACATAATTATATTTACCCATTTTTAAAGGATTATTTACTTTGTTTGCTGTGTGACCTGAGTCAATAATAACCACAATAGAAGATTCAGAAATTTTCATTCAGGACAGATATATGGAAATACCTACTACTGACACCAAACAAAGCAAGTTAGAGTATGTAAGAAGCTATCTGATGATTAACATAAAGTTTTAAATATTTTCTATTAATAATTAATTTATAATAACATGAGACTTTAAAAACCTCTGGTTCTATCCATAATTTATTAGACTCTAATCTTCCTCTTGGTTAATAAGTAATTATTAACAACTTCTATATGACAATTACCGCTGTAGTCTAGCACTTTTCAAACTATCTATGGAGAAGGACCAGTTTTTTCATTGTTAATTAATATTTTTATTAAATAAAATTAAAATTAATTATTAGAAAAATGAGTTTAAAAGACATACAAGATAAAAGTTTCAGGGGAAAAGGGGAAGGGGTCACAGGAACAAATATAAAGGACACATGGACAAAAACTAAGGAGGGTGGAAATGGGAGGGAGGTGGGGAGCCCTGGAGGGGTAGAATGGGATGGGAGTAAAAGACAGAAAACTGTACTTGAACAACAACTAAAATTTTTTAAAATGTTTTTAAAAAGTTTAATTTATTATTATATTCAACAAATATGGATTTACATTTTAACAGGTATAATCAGAAGAAACATAGGAAAACAAGAATTATGAAGAACTGAGAAACTAAACATGTTTAAATGTGTTCATAAGCAATTAATATAGGAAAAAATCCTTTTATTAAATTTATTGTGGTTATTTTAGTTAATAAAATTATAGGTTTCAAGTGTACAAGTCTATAATACATCAACTGTATATTGTATTGTGTGTTTACTCTTTCCTTTCATCACCCTTTATCACCCCCTTTACCCTCTACTATCTCCCTCCCCTTCCCTCTTATAATCACTACACCATTGTGACTGTGAATTGTTTTTTTTCTTTTTAGGAAATTTTTAATATACTTGTAACTTTTTCTCATTCCACTATGGTAACTAAAGAATTTGCAAGGAACTAGCAATTCCCCAAGTTATATGCCTATTCACATACTCTGAACTAACACCAAAGTATCAACATTTAAATATTTTAGTGTAGTAAAATAGAAAACAGGCTGAGAGTAACCAGAGGGGAGAGGGGAGGGAATTTCAGGGGAAAAGGGGAAGGGGTCACAGGAACAAATATAAAGGACACATGGACAAAAACTAAGGGGGGGGGGGGGAAATGGGGGGGAGGGGGGGAGCACTGGGGGGGGCTGGGATGGGAGTAAAAGACAGAAAACTGTACTTGAACAACAACTAAAATTAAAAATTTAAAAAAATTAGTGTAGTAAATGTTTGCTTTCTTCTTGTTAAATTATCTAATCAAGTTTAGATTGACAGCAATGCATTTCTGCATGGTTTCCATTTTTAAAAATAATGCTAAAAAATAGGAAAACTGGTCTCACAGAAGGTTTTGACAGAAATTAAAGAAGAGATTTTTAAGCCATTTTGGCAAGCCCAGTAAACTCATTTCTCATTTTTATACAAAATGAGGCATGGCATATTTTCAAAATTAATCTTTAATCTTTCATCATAGTCAGATCTAACAGCTCACTGTATAAAAATCCAAACTGATTTATTTCTGTTTTAATACTATAAATCTATTTTATGAGTCCACTGATGATAAACTTTGATATTCAATTAAATTGATATAAAACAATGATTTTCAACCTTTTTCATCTCATGGCACACAAACTAATTACTAAAATTCTGTGGCATGCAAATATATGTACATTTCTTGCAGATCTAACAAAAATAGGCATAATTCTGATTTAGTCACCTGGACAGCTGTTGTGCTAGCTGTTGGCACTTTTTTATTTGACAATTTAAGGGAAAATAGATCAGTGACCCTGGCAAATAGTGAGAAATTGCATCTTTTAACAATTGTTGTGGCATACTGATTTGTAGGGGCCCAGCGGCCATAAGGGGTTAAGGAGAGGGTTTCTCACCGCGGGAGTGGTGATAGAAACCTAGTTTCTGGCCTCAAGGCCGTTCTGGTTCCAGACTGCCTCCCAACTACTAATTATCTAGTTGTTCCCATGCGCAGGAGGAAGGTATGGCCTTCTTTGCAGGTGCAAGGAAATATGTGTTATGAGAACCTTGTCCTGTGGGAACTTATAAGCTTTATCTCAAGGACATGACTGTTATATGCCCTGTAGATCTTGAGGCACTGTGTTTAAAAGCTTTGGTCTCCTTCAATAAACTTGCCATTACCAGCTGAGTTTTGGTCCTCTCCATTATAATTTTCATCCCTCACCCTGACTTACGACCCCCTGCCGCAGCGGGCTGCGGCACTGATTGAAAATCACTGCTCTAAGATCTTTTAAACCCTTTATTTCAATTATTTCAATGTTCTCATTACATAACAGTAACACAATTTGTCAACTATAGTTTGAGCAACACCACCCTAAACTACCTTTTGTGTGAACACAAAAAGCTGTATGTGTACAAAATCATTAAGTCACTGAAGAGGGATGCTTTCTAGTCATTACTGTTATAGATATAAAATATTAGAAATAGCAGCAATAAAACTCAGAGTTAACATGGAGAGACTGCTCTCCAACTGGAAAGGACTTAGAATCATTTGTGCCTTTACCTGTCATTACTTTTGATGCCTAGGACTTGTTCTAGCACAGACTTTACTACAATAATGAGCATGTAACAAGTAAGTAATTTAGCATATAACAAAACCTATTAGTACTTTGTAAAAACTACATTTAAAATAATCATATAACTTCAACTTTTATTAGGCTAAACAACTATTTCTATAAATGGCATATAATGTGAGTGGTGGGTTGGAGCTGGCTCATAAAAGTTTGAAATATCCAATTACATGCATTTCTTCCCACTCTACTTCCATCTCATCTGGCTAATAGTTAAAATCAGCCTTGGTGAAAGTATTTATACCATGGAAATCAGAAAACTCTAAGCATCAAGGTTTTTTCCCTAGAGAGATGGTTATTAAGTACCTATTAGAACATCATTGGTTGTAATTAATGTTAATTTCAAAATGTTCTTAGAGTAAGAAGAATTGACAAAATAGCTTTATACAATTTGAAACATTTCAGGTACTATTTTCAAGACAGTATTATTGATGGTGTTTAGCATCAGGCTATGAACAAAAAATAAATTATTCTGGATTATAAGAAATAATTTATTATTCAGTATAAATTTATATAATTGTTTCTTGTTAGCATACATGTGTCAAATTACAAGTAGAAGTAAAAATAGATATACAAAGAGAATAGTAATACATGTATGTTTGTGCACATAAAATTGTTTTCAATTTGATTTAATAATTATCTTTATATTGGCTACAATATACTGGCAAGACTCCAATAATATCTCTAGACAACAAAACAAAACTTTTTGAAACAACAGAGATGCCAAAGTCACTGAATCAGTTAAAAGTTATATTATTAAAATATAGTAACATTATTATTATTTCCAATAATTATATAGAAAGAACTCATATACAAAACAAATTGAACTCTGGCCCTGGCTGGTGTAGCTCAGTGGATTGAGCACGGGCCTGTGAAGCAAAGGGTTGCTGGTTCGATACCCAGTCAGGGCACATGCCCAGGTTGCAAGCCAGGTCCCCAGTAGGGGACACATGAGAGGCAACCACACATTGATGTTTCTCTCCCACTCTTTCTCCTTCTCTTCCCCTCTCTCTAAAAATAAATAAATAAAATATTTTTAAAAATTAAAACAAAACAAAAAAAATAGAACTCATATCCATAAACAAATAAAACACTATGCTAAACAAACCTAAATCTTTCACTTAAAAATTATATTACTTTGTTAAAGAGTATATTTATTTATTGTTAGAGACAAAAAAACAGAGAAGGAAAGAGATGGAGAGAAATATTAATGTGTGGTTGCCTCTCACGTGCTCCCAACTGGGGATCTGGCACACAGCCTAGGTATGTGTCCTGACTAGTACTTGAACTGGCAAACCATTGGTTTGCAAGCCAGCACTCAATACACTGGGCCACACCAGTCAGGGCAAACTATATTACTTTAAAAAAATCATTTTAAAAGAATGGGAAAATGTAGGGATCTAAAAAATATTTGGAAATGGGTAGATAAATGGCTACCAGAAAAACATTAAAGAAATAAGCAAGTTGGGACATCCAGCCAAGATGGAGGTGTAGATAGATACACTTTGCCTCCTTGCACAACCAAAAGGTCACAACAATTTAAAATTAAAAAAAATAATAAACGGATCTGCCTGAAAATAAAACTGTATGGAAATCTGACAATCAAGGAGCTAAAGAATAAACATTTATTTAGATTGGTACGAGGGGCAGAGACAGTCAGCTCTGGAGGAGAGGACTTGCAGCAAGGTGGGTGGAGGGCTGGGGCAGGTGGCTGGTGGACCAGGTGACAGGGAGGTTGGCAGACTATGTGCTCCCACATTTGCATTCAGATAAACTTGTAGGAGCAACTGAGGAGTGAGACAGACAGCGCAACCCAGCATTCCAACATGTGGAAATAAAGCCTTAAAACCTCTGGATGTAAAAACCTGTGGGTGTTGCAGTGGTGGGAGAAACTCTCAGCCTAATGGGACAGTTTATTGGACAGATCAACAGGGTCCTAGAATGTCCACAAACTCACTAACCTGGGATTCAGCACCAAAAGGGCCCAATTGGATTGTGAGTAATAGGGGAAATGACTGAAAACCAGCCAAGATCCAGGCAAGCAGCATTGTTCACTCTCAGATATCTCCCTTACATACAGTGCCACAACACAGCTATGTGTGTTGCCTTGCTCTTTTCCATACCTAAGGGCCCACACCCTACAACATAACAGGTTTAAGGACAAAGAAATATGGCCCAAATGAAAGAACAGATCAAATCTCCAAAAATAGAACTAAGCAATGAAGAGATAGCCAACCTATCAGAAGGTTCAAAACACTGGCAATCAGATTTCTGGCCAAGATGGAGGTATAGGTGGGAACACTGTGCCTTCTCACACAACCAAGATTAAGGACAACAAAGATTTACAATTAATAACACAACTAGAACACAGAAAATTGAACTACAGAAGTCTGACAACCATTCAACCAGACCAGTAAAAGGGGTGGAGTTGGCAGTCAGTGGAGAGGAAATGTGGCAGAAAAAGGCAGTGGCTGGCAGACCTGGGAGCGCCAGGGAGCCTAGGTAGCATGGAGCTTGCACACCCCAGACGCACGGGGAGGAGACAAGCAGAACATGCAGGGTGGTTGGCCAACCACGGACACACTTTCATGTGCAGATAAACTAGGAAAGAATGGGGAGTGAGATGGACCACACAGCCCAGGGCCCCAGTGATGGGAAATGAAGCCTAAAAACACTGACTGAAAAGGTGCCAAGAGAGCCTCCCAGCCTCACATGAGAGGTCACTGGGGAGACCTGCAGGGTCCTGGAGTGTGCATAGGCCCGCTCACCTGGGAACCAGTGCCAGGGGGGCCCAGTTTGCTTGTGGGAGGCAACAGAGGGGATGCAAATCCAAGAGAGCACAGAACAGGCACCATTGTTCCCTCTCTGACCCCGCCCCCACAGATAGCATCACAAACCTGTGACTAGGTTGCCCCGCGGTGGTAAACACCTAAGGCTCCGGCACCACTTGACCAAATATGACTCAAACAAAACAGCTCAAAGCCTCAGAGCCAATACTTTTAAGCAACCAAGAGATAGCCACCCTATCAGATGCACAGTTCAAAACATTGGCGATCAGGATACTCACAGAATTGGTTGATTTTGGTCGCAAATTAGATGAAAAAATGAAGATGATAATAAGTGAAATAAAGGAAAATAAGGAACTTATCTAAGAAAAAGAAGATTAAAAAATATGAACAGTGAAAGGACAGCAAACTCACAGTTATTAACATGCACACCAAAAACAAAAGCAGACTAAGCGGACACCTAAACAGGAGTGGAGCCACAGAAATAAAGATCACGTGGAAGGTTAGCAACAGGGGAGTGGAAGAAGAAGGGTGGAGAGAAGGTACAGAGAATGAGTAGCATAGATGGTGGGGAGAAAAGAGAAAGGGAGAGGGCAAGAGTAGTGTGGGAAATGTAGAAGCTAAAGAACTTATGACACAGAGACATGAACTAAAGGTGGGAGTGTGGATGGGAGGGGGTGTGCAGGGTGGAGGGGAATGAAAGGAGGGGAAATGGGACAACTGTAATGGCATAATCAATATATATTTTAAAATTTAAAAAATAAAAAATAATACTGGTAATCAGGATGCTCATAGAAGTGGTTGAGTATGGTCACAATATAGAGGAATAAGTGAAGCTATGCAAAGTGTAATAAAGGAAAATGTACAGGGGATCAACAGTAATGGGAAGAAAACCTGGACTCTAATCAACAGTTTGAAGCAGAAGGAAGAAATAAACATTCAACCAGAACAGAATGAAGAAACAGGAATTCAAAGAAATGAGAAGAGCTTTAGGAACCTCCAGGACAACTTTAAATGCTCCAACATCAGACTTATATGGGTGCCAGACAGACAAGAGGAAGAGCAAGAAATTGAAAACTTATTTGAAAACATAATGAGAGAGAACTTCCCTAATATTTCAGAGGAAATAGACATACAAGTCTAGGAAGCTCAGAGAGTCCCAAGGAAGTTGGCCCCAATGAAACACACACCAAGGCACATCATAATTACATTACCCAAGATTAAAGATAAGGAGAGAGCCTTAAAAGCAGGAAGAAAAAAGGTGAGCATTGCCTACAAAGGAGTTCCCATAAGGCTATCAGTTAATTTCTCAAAAGAAAACTTGCAGACAAGAAAGGGCTGGAAAGTATTTGAATTCACGAAAGGCAAGGACCTACAAGCTAAATTACTCTATCCAGCAAACCTATCATTTAGAATGGAGGGGCAGATAAAGTACTTCTTGGATAAGGTCACATTAAAGGAGTTCATCATCACCAAGCTCCTATTATTTGAAATGTTAGGGACTTCTCTAACAAAAACAAGATCAAAACTATGAATAGTAAAATGACAACAAATTCACAACTATCAACAACTGAACCTAAAAAAGAAAACAAAAGCAAACTACTAGAACAGGAACAGAATCACATAAATTGAGATCACATGGAGAATCATCAGTGGGGCAGGGGAGGGTGGAAATTGATGAAAAGGTACAAGGAATAAGAAGCATAAATGGTAGGTACAAAATAGACAGGATGAGGTTAAGAATAGTATGGGGAATGGAAGAGCCAAAGAACTTAGATGTACAACCCATGGACATGAACTAAAGGGGAATAATGTTGATGGAAAAGGAACAGGGCAGAGGGGAATAATGTGAAGAAAACAATGGGACATCTGTAATAGCATAATCAATAAAAATATTTTTAAAAAATGATTAAAAAAGAAATAAGCAAGTTGACTCTCTGGTTAGAATTTGATTCCAAAGAAATTAAAGGCACTTTAGATAACTTTAATCTGTGATTCTAGATTGAACAGCTAATCTAATGTGTTGGTCATGAAAACAAAAACAAAAAACCACAAAGAAAAACAGCAAATTTAATGATTCACCAGTAAAGACATCCTAATTCATGGCAGCTAAACATTGGGAAAAGTGGAATAACAGCCCCAACATTTGATACCAAGGGACTCATAAATCAGCAGTGATAATTAGTATCATTTATACTCATTAGCCTCATTCCCACCTTGCAACACTGTCTGTTCAAAAGAAATTTTTCCTAAGCATTGCAATATGTTACCTCAAATAGTTACCTTTTTAATGCTATTTGAATCTGAGCCTATTTTCACATCACAGAAAAACTGGATCTTATGGAGAAATAAATACTACTTAGAATAATGAAATAAATAGTTAGGGAGATATTCTTGTCATAATATATCTACCCTTTCTATTTTGTAAAGATTTTTTATATTGAAAGTTATCTTTTTAATAAGTAGGAATCACACGTCCTATGCTTTTTTTAATTATATGAAGAGATAATCTCTCTGTTCTGTTCCTTGCTTTCTTTTCTTGCTAAGGGAGGAAAAAGGGTCACCACAGTGCTGATCACAGACTACCACATTTTACCTTGGATAATACACACTTTTTGCTCAAAATTTTTTATTGTTGTTCAAGTACAGCTGTCTTTATTTTCACCACATCGCACCCCCACCCCACTCCACATATTCCCATCTCCCACCCTTGAACCCACCCACTTTGGCTTTGTCCCTGTGTCCTTTGTACATTTTCCTTGATGACCCCTCCATTACCCTCTATTATCCCTCTCCCACTACCTCCCTGGTTACTCGCAGATCATTTTTAATTTCAAGGTCTCTGGTTGTATTTTGCTTGCTTGTTTATTGATTAGGTTACACTTATAGGTGAGATCATATGGTATTTCTCTTTCACTGCCTGGCTTGTTTCACTTAGCATAATCCTTCCCAGTTCCATCCATGCTGTTGCGAAGGATAGTAGCTCCTTCTTTCTTACTGCTGCACAGTATTCCATCATGTAAATGTACCACAGTTCTTTGACCCACTCAATTACTGATGGGCACATAGGTAGCTTCCAGCACTTGACTACTGTGAGTTGTGCTGCTGTGAAAAATGGGGTGCATAGGTTCTTTTGAATTGGTGTTTCAGGATTCTTATGGTATAATCACAAGAGTGGAATTGCTGGTTCAAAAGGGAGTTCCATTTCCAGTTTTCTGAGGAAATCCCATACTGTTTCCCTCAGTGGTTGCACCAGTCTGCATTCCAATGAACAGTGAACTAGGGTTCCCTTTTCTCCACAATCTCTCCCACACTTGTTGTGTGTTGATTTGTTTATGATGGTCATTCTCACTAGTGTGAAGTGGTATCTCCTTGTGGTTTTAATTTGAATTTCTCTAATGGCTAGTGATGCTGAGCATCCTTTCATATGTCTCTGGGCCCTCTATATGTCCTCCTTGGAGAATTGTCTGTTCAAGACCTTTGCCCATTCTTTAATTGGGTTGTTTGTCATCCTGGAGTGGGATCATGTGAGTTCTTTATATATTTTGGAGATCAACCCTTGTCTGAAGTAATACTTGTAAATATGTTTTCTCATGTGGTTGGTTGTCTTTTCATTTCAATGTTGTTTTCTTTAGCCATGCAAAAGCTTTTTATTTTAATGAGCTACCATTTGTTTATACTTTCCTTTATGTCTCTTGCTCTAAGGGGACATATCAGTGAAAATATTGCTGTGTGGAAAATCTGTGATTGTCCTATTTTCTCCTCTAGGACTTTCATGGTATCACAACTTATATTTAAGTCTTTTATCCACCATAAATATATTTTTCTATGTGGTGTAATTTGGTGGTCAACTTTAATTTTTTGAATGTACCTATCCAGATCACCCAACATCATTTGTAAAAGAGGCTATTTTTATTCCATTTTATGGTTCTGCCACTTTTGTCAAATATTAATTGACCATAAAGACTTGGGATTATTTCTGGACTCTTTATTCTGTTCCATTGGTCTGTGTCTGTACCTGTACTGTTGCCATACTGTTTTGATTACAGTGGCCTTGTAGTATAGTTTGATATCAGGTATTGTAATCCCTCCTACTTTGTTCTTCTTTCTTAAAATTGCCACAACTATTTGGGTCATTTACAATTCCACATAATTTTTTGAAATATTTTTCTATATCTGTGAAATATGTTATTGGTATTTTTATAGGGATTGCATTGAATCTATAAATTCCTTTGGGCAACATGGACATTTTGAAGATGTTGATTCTTCTGACCCATGAATATGGCATGTGCTTCCATTTTTCTTGTGCATTCCTTAATTTCTTTCTTCAGTGTTGTGTAGTTTTCTGAGTACAGGTCTTTTGCCTCCTTGGTAAGGTTTATTCCTAGGTAATTTGTTTTTCTTGTTGCTATAGGAAATAGAATTTTTCCCTGATTTCTGATTCTGATCATTTGTTGTTCGTGTATAAAAATGCCTTTGATTTATGAATATTGACCTTGAACCCTGATGTTCTGCCAAATTCACTTATTAAGTTGAGTAGTTATTTTGGTGGAGTCTATAGAGTTTTCTATATACACTATCATGTCATCTGCAAACAGTGACAGTTTTACTTCATCCTTTCCAATTTGGTTACCTTTTATTTCTCTTTCTTGTCTGATTTCTGTGGCAACGACATCCAATACTATATTGAATAGAAAGGGCGAAAGTGGACATCCTTGTCTTGTTCCTGATCATAGTGGGAAGGCTTTTAGTTTTTCCTATTGAGCATGATATTGGCTGTAGGTCTCTCATACATGTCTTTATTATGTTGAGGAATGCTCCCTCTATTCCCACCTTGCTGAGTGGGAATAGCAGTTTGAGCAGCATGAGTTTTTTTTGTCATAAATTGGTGGTGTACCTTATCAAATGCTTTTGTCTGCATCTATTTATATGATCATATGACTTCTGTCTTTCCTTTATATGATGTATTATGTTTATTTATTTGTGAATATTGTACTATCCTTGCATCCCTGGGATGAATCCCACTTGATCATGGTATATGATCTTTTTAATCAATTACTGGATATGGTTTGCCAATACTTTGTTGAGGATTTTGGCATCTATGTTCATCAGCAATATTGGCCTATAGTTCTTTTTCTTTGTTGTATCATTACCTGGTTTTGGAATTAGGATGATGCTGGTTTCATATAAAGAGTTTAGAACTATTTCTTCTTCTTGGACTTTTATGGAATAGTGTGAGAAGGATTGGGGTTAGCTCTTCCTTAAATGTCTTGTAAAATTCTCCTGTGAAACCACCCAGTCCAGGGCTTTTGTGTGTCAGGAGCTTTTTGATTACTGCTTTGATTTCATCTGTTGTTATTGGTCTGTTCAGGCTTTCTGCCTCTTTTCATTCAGTCTTGGGAGATTATATTTTTCTAGAAAGTTTCCCATTTCATCTAGGTTTTCAAATTTCTTGATATATAGTTATTCATAGAAATTTCTTACAGTCCTTTGTATTTTTGCAGTATCAGTTGTAATCTCTCCTCTTTCATTTCTGATTTTGTTCATTTGGGTCTTCTTTTTTCTTGAGGAATCTGGTTATAGGGTTGCCAATTTTGTTTATCTTTCCAAAGATTAGCTTTTGGATTTATTAATCTTTTGGATTGTTGTTTTATTCTCTATTTTATTTAATTCTGCTCTGTTCTTGGTTATTTCTTTCCTTCTACTTACTCTGGGCTTTGTTTATTGTTGCTTCTCTAGTTATTGTAGTTTTAAGGTTAGGTTGTTTATTTGAAATGCTTCTGTCTTTTTAGATAGGCCTGTATCACCATGAACTTCCCTCTCAGAACTTCCTTTTCTGTGTCCCATAAGTTTTGGGTTATTGTGAGTTCATTTGCATTTGTTTTCAGAAACTTTTTTATCTCTTCACTAATCTCATTCCTGATCCATTCATTGTTTAATAGCATGCTATTCAATCTCCTTGATTTTGAGTGTTTTGAGGTTTTTTTTTTTTCCTTGGGGTTGGTTTCTAGTTTCAGTCCTTTGTGGTCCAAGAAAATTCTTGGAATGATTTCAATTTTGTTGAATTTGTTGAGGCTTGTTTTGTGTCCTACCATGTGGTCTATCTTGAAAATGTCCCATGTGTATTTGAAAAGGATGTGTACCTTGCTTCTTTGGGATGAAAGATTCTTTGTATATCAGTAAGTCCATTTGATTTAGGGCATTTGTTCAATGCCTGCTCAAACTTTTGAGGGAGAAATAAGGCTTCTCATTATACATGAGTAGTACTAATTCTATATCTGTGTAAATGTTTTTAATTGTTTTATTTATGCTTATGTGTTAAAAGTGTAATTCTAGAAAGCACTAACTATATTCTTATGCAAAATAATATTCTGTGATAAAATAACTGGTTTTGTTTAATTTATGATGAACTTGCAACAAAAGCAGTTTGGGCCAATGACCAATGAATGAAATGAAAAGAGACATATTATTATCCACAGATTAAGATAGATGATTCCAGTTGTTATCCACTTGATAAGATAGATGATGCTGACTTTATTACCATAGGATGAACAGTGTGACATTTCTCTTCCTACACTTTATGTGGGAGACATTATCAGAAAATCCCTTGGAAAATGTTGAAATGGTTTTAGTTTTTGTACAATGCAAGCTTTAAGCTAAAAGGATTTTTTTTAATTTTTAATTTATTTATCTTTAGAGGGAAAAGGAAGGAGAGAGGAAGAGAAATATCAATATTTGTTTGCCTCTCGAACATCCCCTGCTGGGACTGGCCCACAACCCAGGCATGTGCACTGACTGGGAATCAACCACGATCCTTTGGTTCGCAGGCCTGTCAGCTCAATCCACTGAGCTATGCCAGCCAGGGCTAAGCTAAAAGTCTTTAAATGTGCTAAAAAGCATGGCAATAGAGCTGCCAAAAGACACTTTGGACATCCTTCAA
This sequence comes from Carollia perspicillata, assembly GCA_004027735.1. Lineage (NCBI taxonomy): Eukaryota > Metazoa > Chordata > Mammalia > Chiroptera > Phyllostomidae > Carollia > Carollia perspicillata. The sequence continues at coordinate 6,110 of PVKM010003447.1, read as the reverse complement.
TGGAAAGTCTCATCGAATTGTGGAGGTGACAGGAAGAAATGTTTCTTCAGATGCCAAGACAGAAGAAGGCAATGTGAGAGAAAACTCCAAAATGGCCAGTGGTGGAACAGGAGGTGAAGATCTGGATTCTGCAGCAGTGTCAAACTGAGATTGCTGTTTTGACCGAGATACTACAAGAAGGTAAAAGGATTGCATGAGGAAAACACATTGATGATTTCTCAGGGGTACTTAGATGGTGCTTTGACTTTATGAAGAGAGAAGTTTTGAGCATGTGGACATAAATGAAACTTGCCCACAAACTTGCAACAGCTTATGAGAACCAAGTTTTGGAATTTCATTATGTTATCAGTCTTCAAAAGACTTACAATTTTGAGTTATCCCAAATCACCAATATGGATGGGTCCAACTCACATTTGATGTAGTATCCAACAGAATTGTTGGCATCAAAGGAGCAAAGACTGTGACTGTTAAAACTAGTTAAAACTAGTTGTTAAAACTAGTAGTTGTCATGAGAAAATACATTTCACTGTTGTTCTAGTCTGTTGTGCAGATGGGACAAAACCACCATGTATGATCATCTTTAAGAGAAAAATGTTTCCATGTCTCCATGCATAAAGGTTACCTGGTGAACTAACCAGCCAAATGAAACCTTGATGCATCAGTAAAGAAGCCCATTAAAGCCCTAATGAAAAAAGAGTGGACATAGTGAATGCAGTCCACACAGGTAATGATTTACCACCTATAAGCAGTATCAAGAAAGCATCCATTGTCCAGGTTTCTGATTAGATCCTAAGATCATGGAACAGTGTCAAGAAGAAAGTAGTTGTGAAATTGTTTTAAAAATGTGGCATCAGCAATGTTGTAGATGGAACTAAGTATAATGAAATTTACCAGGATGAGGGAAGTGACTGTTCAGAAGACACTAGTAATATAGAAATTGAAGATGATACTTCTGATGTTGACAGTGATAAAGAGTTCTTGGCTTTCTATGATGTGTAAATATTGTAAATGTGTTACTAGTACATAAAAATTTTGTACCTTGTATCTTTTCTTGTGTTTTATAATTATTTGCTACATAAAATTTCTTGTACCATAATATGTTTAGAAATAAATTCTAAAGTTTCTATATAATACAAAAAAAAAAACAAGTATCTAAATATAAATAAATAAATAATTGAATTAAAAAATTTAAATAAAAGATTTTTTTCCTGGAAGTTTGGGGCAAAAATGTGGGTGTGCATTATACATGGCAAAATATACTTAATGGAGTCCTTTCTAAGCAAACTTTGTCAGATGATTCCCTGACACCTGCAGCCCTTTAATTACTCTTAGCAATTATTCTCAATTGGTTTTACGAACTACTTATATCTTCTTTAACCATTTCTCACTTTCAAAGACAACATAAGGTTTATGTCAATATTAACAGTGAAGTATGTGTTTAGCAGCTACAAAAATACTTCTTAAAATTAAAATATAAAGAATGTACCAATTCAATCAATGTAAACAGAAGTGAAACAAGATGCCCTCTCTATTTCCTGATTTGTATATCATTGATTCACAAATTTAAAAATTAAAAATTATAATAATAAATACCATAATATTCTTGGGATTTTCAAGAAGCATAATTGTAGTCAATAGAATAATAAATTAACCTCTTCATTTGAGATGGTTTTCTTGTTATAAGACTAGAACACACTTTCCTCTAAGCAGTAGTATTAGATAAGATAGAATGGTAATAAAAATATTTTGTGTTCAACTTTCAAGAGGCATGTTCTCAGGCATAATTATATATTTATAAGTCATATACTTCATTTTATCTAGATCATGCATTATGAGAAGTAAGAAAATGCAGACTGGTACAGCCACTGTGGAAAATAATATGAAGATTCCTCAAAAAATTAAAAATGAAACTGCCTTTTGACTCAGCAATCCCACTTCTGGAAAGATATCCTAAGAATCCCAAAACACTAATCAGAAATAATATATGCATCCCTATGTTCATAGCAGTGTAATTTACAGTAGCCAAAGTCCAGAAACAGACCAAGTGCCCATCAGTAGATGAGTGGATAAAAAAAGCTCTGGTACATTTGCACAATGAAATTTTTTGCAGCTATAAAAGAGAAAGCACTCTTACCCTTTGCAACAGCATGGATGGACCCAGAGATTATTATTCCTAGCAAAATAAGCCAATCAGAGAAAGACAAATACCATATGATCTCACTCATATGTGGAATCTATTGAACAAAATAAAATCAGAGATGTGATACATGCAACAGACTGACAGATCTCAGAGGGGATGGGGAATTGAGTGCTGGAAGAGATTAGCCAAAGAACATATAGGCATATATGCATAGCCCATGGACACAGACACATGTAATAATGTCAACAATAAAAAAATTTTAAGAAAATAATTTTATCATACTTTATTTTCAAAAAGCTACACATTTTTCTACATTGCTACACATAATCCCTATGTGGAGAACAAACTATTATTATTCTCATTATATGTATGAAATAAGAGGAGTAGGTGACAAAGGAAATTAAATAATACTTGTCCAATGCCATATGGCTTATATGATATATGATAAGGATATTTCATTTTAATTTCTTATTGTTTTTCAAGTACAGTTGTCTCCTTTTACCCTGCACCACTCCCTGCTCTGCCCCAACCATCCCCACCTCCAACCCTCAATCCTACCCCCTTTAAATTACACCTGACTCAAAAACCTATGTCCTTCATCATCAAGATATCCTTTCTCCTTTACATAACTGTCAAGGGGTTTTGAAATGAATTCTTTCTCTCAAGTGCTTTAAGAATCAATGTAAATATAGAGTTTTTGAAATACATAGAAAGCAATCATAGTTCATATGAATAATAATTTACATGTGCATGGTACATCATAAAATATTCTCATACATTCTTTCCAACATCATTGTATAAAAATTTTAGTTTCCAATTTGAGTGATATTTTAAAACTTCTTTGAAGATAATTCACCCAAACAATATTAAAATTAAATTGTACTTGTAAGTTCACGACTTCTTTCTAGGAAACTATGCTGCCCTAACAATACACACTTCATATAAATCTCACCAGTGACCATCCACAACAATGAGGGTCATCTTGAAAGACTGATCAGCAGATTCCAGTTTTGATCCATAAAGAGAGGAATTGTGGAAAATTTAATGTGACCTTATTCTTCAACTTCTAAGATTTCAGGAGTCTTATTGTAGATGGTTAATTGCCAGCCCAATACTTTGTTTTTTATTATGTGAATTTGGTCATTTCAAGATCAGGAAGAAAGACCAAAAACACTTACTATTTTCTGCATGAGGGTCAGGAAAGTTTTAGACATTCATCTATCCAACACATCAACAAGTGTATATATAGTCTTACTTTTTCTTGCAAACAGGAGAAAAAATTTGTGTTAACATTATCCTTTGTATATAATGAAAGACAAATTATTAGAGAGAGATAGTTTACTATGCTGATATAATTGAATGAGCACCAACTAAACCTCTGCAGCTGTATCTGTGTGTCTGTATGCTTACTGTTTCACGCCTTCTATTATAACAAGATGACCTAGGTCAGTTTTTTTTTAAATTTAATTTAATGTTTATTGTTGTTCAAGTACAGTTTTCTGTCTTTTACTCCCAGCCTAGCCCTCCCCACCTCCTTCTCATTTCCACCCCCTCTAGTTTTTGTCCATGAGTCCTTTATACTTGTTCCAGGTTAGTCTTTAAAATCATCTCTAAATGATCAATAGAACCAATTACATGCACGTAGGTCATTCACAAAGAACTGATTAGACAATCTACTTATTATCTGATTACATGTGCTTAACTATATCTGAAATATGAGTAGTCAATATCATACAAAAATAATCATATAAGCAATTCAGTTTTTTAGGTGAATGAAAGTAAAAACTGTATTTTGTCATGTTCAAGTAACTTGCTCACAACTATACTTTAAAACTTAATTTGGAAACACTTTTTATCCACTAGAAATACATTTTCTATTGCAAAGTAATTCATGCATCTTGTAAAAAATTTAAATAATCCAAAATTACATAAAGTTCAAAGTTAAGGTTATTTTGTAATATTTACCTTGTTTTTAGTTTTCTAGGTAAAACTTGTTTTACTCTTGTGAAGTCTGCATTTTTAAAGCATCTTCTTTCCAAATTCTAAGCAATCATATAATCTCAAAATTACAGATAAAAAATAAAAAATTGTGATCATTAGACAAAAACTATGCTGGTAGAGAGAAAAAAACAAGTTTCCTTGTCATTTGACAGAAAGTACATATTTTTTACTCCTGCTTCTCTAATATGTTTATAATTATTAAATTTAATTACTTTAATCAATGACTATTTGCTATTACAAAAAGCTGCAATTTTCTATAATCATCCATTATATTTATATTTTTAATTTACTTATAAAAATAACTATTATAATAAAACACAGAAAGCACATGCTTTCATTTCTATAAGTTGCTGGACTTAGTTTCAATAGACTATATATAAATCTCTATCAGTGGTTCTCAAACTTTAATATGTATCAGAATTAAGGTGTTTGTAAATATACTTATGCCTTGAAATGAGGCAAGAATTTCTATTTTGAACAAGTTCCCAGGTAATTGTCTAGGGACCACGTTTTGAGAACCAGTGTTCTACATAAGAGCATTCAACATCACTTCAGAACTTATCTAAGATTCATTGTCAAATATGTTCTCCATTCAGTGGGTTGCTTGTGAGGATGTGGAGAAAGGGGAATCCTTTTACATTATTGGTGGAAATGCAGATTTGTGTAGCCACTGTAGAAAGCAGTAAAGAGATACCTCAAAAAATTAAAAATGGGCCCTGTGACCCAGTGATTCCACTTCTGGAAATTATCTGAAGAAACCCAAAAGACTAATTCAAAATAGCAAGCAACACGATGTTCATTGTAGCAGTATTTACAAACACTAAGATACAGAAGCAGCCCAAGTGTCTATCAGTAGATGAATGAATAAAACAACTATGGGACATTTACACAATGCTAAGTGAAATAAGCCAGTCAAAGGAAGACAAATACCATATGATTTCACTCGTATGTGGAATGTAATGAACAAGCTGAACTAATAAGGAAAATGGAGACAGGCTGATAGAGAGCAGGCTAACAACTCTGAGGTGGGGGTTAGAGGGTGGAAGTATCAGGCAAAAAGGAGAAAGCACTCATGGACATGAACAACAGTGTATGATTGCAAGGGGTAGGGTGTACATGTGGGATTAATGGTAATGGAAAAATACAACAAAATTTAATTAAAAAATAAACAAAAATATTTATTGTCACTGTATCTTGATTTTAGTGGACAATTTAGTGCTGTGTATATAATAGATTTTGGTAAATAATGAATGATCAATTCATTATTTTAGAATTGATCAATTCTAAAATTATATGTAAAGTAAATTGGGTTACAAAGCTACCAGTTATTAAATAATATATCTTTTCACCTAGCTTGTCAATTGAGAAATATTGGAGTAAGTTTAAGAGAGCATAGGTACATAAAATGGCTTTTAGGTGATGAACATTTCTACCTATTATGTTTCTTTTTATTACACTCTTATTTACTGTCAGTACCAAATACCGTCCTCCTGGTCCAGGCATTACACTGGTAATATAAAATGTGTTTCATGAAACATCAATGAAATCGTTGATTTTAGAAAAAAATTTAAAGGCATTTTAAGTGATTTTTGAAACAAAAGAGTTCATGGTTTAATTTTTTAGTTTTAGTTTAACATTAAAATTGCATTGCTAAAATCTGGAATGTGTCTATTACTTTGTCTTGATGTTTAGCTTTAACCTATCATGACTAATTTAAGCAAGATGTTTCTCTGTTTTCAACCTTATGGTGAGATATTTAAGTCTTTTCCCATAGCTACACTAGTTCTACCAAATTCTGAATACTGGTTGAAATATCAATGGAACTAGAAAATAGTTAATGATTTTTCCCTTTTTATTTTATTTTTTTTTTACTGCTAACTCTGGGTGTTTTCTATTTTTCTATTTTTTAGTTTAATTGTTGTTCAAGTACAGTTTTCTGTCTTTTACTCCCACCCCAGTCCACCCCCCT